>JARTUT010000929.1:0-149186 GCA_030674115.1 Micraspis discolor | reverse complement strand
AAGATTAGAAAAGGAAGAATCAATAGACATAATATCGCTTTAAATCCGATAAGTGCACCATCAATTAAGTTTCCGGGAGTTTGGAAGTAAATTCTCTGTTTTGGAAAATAGAGAGTACACGACGGACCACTAAAATTTCACAACGGATTCTTCATCAAGAAGTCAAACCCAATGAATTCAGACCAGTTTCGCCTTGATATTCGAAAATTACAGACATTTGGACAAAACGAGAGCGCTCTGTTCTCCTAGTTTCCTGAACTACAACAAGCGTACAGATCGACGTTACGACGTTTGCCGGGTAATGCAGTTCCATGTAGAAATTCAATTTTCATTCAAATCTTTTGTTCGTATATTCTTTCACTTTGTTAATCGAGTAACCTCTATGTACACCTACTGTTAACGGGATAATGTCATTTGCACACAACTTTCTCTAGGTTTATTAGCGATAAACCTTTTTATGAGCACATCCAGTATCTCATTTTGAGTCAACATGCAACTTGTTGGTTGAGGCATGTGGGATGTTCTACAACTTCACGTCATCAACGAACGAGCCATATCTGGAGCTGATTAGTCCTGGAGGACCAAATGTGTAGAACAAGGAAAGAACGGCATGATCCTTGGGGTGGTACATGTGAGGCGTGATTAAATAAACTATCACCAATTCAGGAAATGTTAGTGACTAAACGTGTTGAACAACCTAATAGGCAGATACATTTTGAGATGGTGCTTGTCTTGAATTCTATTCTGTATTCTTTTCTTCTTCATAACAGAAGTCCATTATTTCCGGTACTGAGAATAATCTGAGAAGTGTTTTGTTATTTTCCCACAAAAATATGAAAATCGAAACTAAGTTTCCTATAAACCACAAGAGTAGAGCCAACTGGATGGAATCCAAGTTAAGTTTCATAACCTTAAAACTCGCTTGCTTGTCAATTTCATAACTGTATCTGGAATGAATCCACATCAGAATACCATTTTCAGCCATCAAATCTAATTTCCTGTTAAGAATTCTGGTAAACGATGAACCTTTTCTCAAATACGAACCGAAAGGTAGATTGACCAAAGGTGTCTCCAATCTTCGGATAGAAGCTCTGTTGTTTTCAATGAGGAACTGAGGTAAACGGTATAAGAACATCTTCCCAGGAAATAACTGAGCAGTTTTGGGTCCTATATAGTCCAAGGACATGGATATCTCTTCAAAATGCGTCTCCAAATACTCAACTATTTCAGGTTCGTGGAAATATTGTAAAGCAGTTTTAGAGCTTCTAATTGTGTAATCTTTTTCATTATATCCTCAAAAGTGGTAACATCCCCATCGTATTTTATACCAGTCAGTAGAAAAGTGAATTTTGTAGTAAAGATAACAGATATCATGAAAGTGGAGAAAAGCATGGTACCTAAAACTATATATTCTGAATTCCTCGATGGGTTAAGAGTTGGAGCCTGTCCTAAAATATACCTGAAGATAATTTTCAATCCATCTGTTATATTCGATTTCTTATTACTCATAACATTTGTAATATAATTTGCTGAGGAAACAAAGACTACTGACAAAAAGAGAAATAACCAAGTTGTTTTCGAAAACACCTCGAAAACGTACCTCCACCGGGGTATTTTGTCAGCTGATCGGACAATCCATAGTAGGGAATCGAAAAACATTAGATGGGTGAAGTCAAAATTACCATCAATAGGGTAAAAACCGCTTACAACATCACAGTACCCATTGTTTAACACCAAGTCAAGGTAATCAACAGTATTCCCAGTTGGAAAAGAAAAATCAGTAAAAACCCATTTTACGTTGAGTGAACCCAATATAGCCTCCCAAATTTCTTTTTCTATACCTTTCCTCCTGTCAACATTATTTTTCGGAATCACATACGGAGGGCTGATGAAAAAGCAAAATTTAAACACTTTAGCATTTGTATCATAAGTTTTATTTTCTGTAGATTCATCCTTGTAATCAATATGTTCGAGCTTACCAGTTTTAGAGTTCAGATGGTATATGTTTCGGAAATATTCTTCAGAGTAATGTGGAGCAATTGGTGAAGTCCATGAATCTCCTATAAATAAGTATTTTGTACCGACGCTATATCCAAACATTTTAAGCATTACGGAAAGCATCTTCTTTCTGATCCTTTCCAAATTAATAATGAAAATACTGGGTGCTTGGGAGAAATGCCCGAAATTTTTCAAACCTAGTGAGTTAATTCTTATTGAAGGTAAATACGTATTGATTTCAGATTCGAAGACTATAGCAAATTGATGAGGGTTAGTCTGATTTCTCAGAAGAAAAGATAGATAAATACTTGCATTTAAGAAAATTGTAGGTTTCATTGTATGTGTAATCATGTATCATAATAACAGAGCAGTGGCGTTGAAATAATACGTATGATCTTTTATTTGAATCAATCGATCTTTTATTGCATATAATGACCGTAAAATACACATCTCAATAGAGAACATACAATTAAGAATAAATAATAATGAATGCACCCATTTGAAGCAACTTCATCCATTATATTCCTACGATTATTTATATACTTTACCAATAATTGATTTTTGAACTGATATACGTCACCCTTTTTAGCTTTTCGGTATATAGAAAGAAATTAATGCAGACTAATGGAAAAATCATGTTATTTTAACAAAACGCTTTCAATAATATTTACCTAGTCAGATCAATGAAATGGAATTCTAGAAAACAACGGGACAGTAGATAATCATTGATGAGATTGTGTTGATCATCATAGATCTTCATGCAAATAATTTATAATGGATTTCAAAATTGTACTCTCATGGTTGGCGACCCCACCCTATCAACTCAGAACATTTGTTGAGAATCGCATGGTCACAATACACGATTGTGTATCTAACGTTAAATAGCATTATATACCAACTGCGCCCAAGCCGACGATTGGCCCTCTCGTTGTCTAAACCCCAGACAGTTTGTGAATCGAGGAATTCAAAGCTTTTGGTTTCAGGCCTCGCAATTTTTGACGGCTCCATTAGCTCGCTGGCCAACACCTTTCTCGAGTTCTGGAAAGAATTCTTATTTACTTCCTGAAGTAAAAGCTACCATCAATATAGCTATTGCCAATGATTCTCAAATCGAGACAATTTTGAATATTTTTGAAAAATTTTAAAGTCTCAATAATATCAAAAGAGTATTTTGCTTATATTCAAAGGTTTGCCCTCAATTGTCTTCCCAAAATGAGATTGGAAACACGTTCATTTGGTCCTCCCTCACAGAATGAAATGAAGCAATCGCTCCAGTATATCATAATCAACCACTTTGATCGATTACTTCAGAGATTACAACACAAAAATCCTGTTGACAATTCCTTCCGACATTTGAATCCTTATATCGATTCGGCAGAATTGATTAGGATGGGCGGTAGATTGTAGTTCTCCCATCTGTAACAAGATGGTAATTCTCATCGCCTCCGGGCTTTTTGTTCTAAATTAGAAGATATAATAGCTGAACATCCTGATGACGATTTCATTATTTGTGTTGATTTTAATTTGCCAACTATAAATTGGCGTCGGGATAGTTCAAATAAAAATTGTACCCCCCTCAATTTTACAGATGTACACACTAATTTGTTCGTGGACACAGTTTCCTACTGTGGTTAGTCTCAATTTAATCACTTCAAGAACACCTCAAATAATACATTAGATTTAATATTGAATAATAATTTTGCTATTAATGAAATTAATATTTCAAGTGCTCCTCTAGTCAATGAAGACAAAAATCACTGTACATTGGAATTCGAGTATTTACCTCTGAGGGCGTTTGTGATGAACAGGAGGGGGAATGAGACCCCTTGTTTCAGTTATGCTAAAGCCAATTACGAAAAAATCTCTAATGAGTTGAATTCAATTGACTAGAATGATATATTAGGTCAGCTGAATACTGAAACAGCTCTTGAAACATTTTAGCAGGAAGACTTTTTATAACCGATTGTCAGCAAATTGCAGAAGAATTTTCAGAACATTTTAATTCTGTATTTAACCCACCTGGATCTGCTCAAGCTTCATACCAGTTTGAACCCGAACAGTGCATTCATTCGATAACTCCGGGAGTTATTTTGCAGAGGTTACAGTCTTTGCCTAATAAGCCTTGTGGTCCTGATGGACTTCCAACATGCCTCGTGAAAAACTGCGCGTCAGCTCTCGTTACCCCCCTAGATATACTCTTCAACATGTCATTACGTGAAGGATGTTTTCCGAAGATCTGGAAAACTGCCCTTGTAGTACCAATTTACAAGTCAGGTAATAAATAAGTCATAGAAAGTTATAGACCAATTTCTAAATTATGCATTACAGCAAAAATTTTCGAGGCTGTGATGTTCGATTTTCTATATAGTGATGTTAAAAATTGTACAAATGTTGAACAACACGGTTTCATGAGAGGGCGATCAGTCGAAAGTAATTTATTTGTTTATACCCAATTCCTTCTTGAATGCATGAATGAGGGCGCTTAGGTCAATGTAGTTTACGCAGATTTCAGCAAGATCTTTGATAAAATTGACCACCGGATTATGCTTCAGACACTTGTTGGTGTTGGTGTGAACGGTAGTTTGCTGCGATGGTTTGAATCTTATATTTCTGGTCGACGTCAATCTGTTGTTGTGGGGAATTATTGTTCTGGGGTACCCCAGGGATCACATTTGGGACCACTGCTTTTTTTAATGTATATAAATGGTATTTATAAGTGTTTCAAATTCGCCAAATTTCTTATGTTCGCTGATGATTTGAAGATCTTCTGTCGCATCTCTAGTTCGCTTGATTCGATTTTACTGCAGGATGATTTAGATAGATTGTCCCAGTTTTGCCGAGAAAATAAGTTATATCTCAATAATAATAAATGACATCTCATTACTTTCTCTCGTATTCATTGTCAATATGAATTGGACAAAAAACTTCTGGCAAGAACATCAGAGATTAAAGATTTGGCATTATTTTTGACTCTAAGCTCATTTTTGACCAGCATATAAATTATACTCGTGGAAATGCTCAAAAGATGCTAGGATTCATAACTAGATCATGTAAAAATTTTCAGAGTCCTCGATCTATCAGAGCATTATATATGGCATATGTGAACTGTATAATGAGTTTTGGATCCGTGATATGGAATCCCTGTTATAATGTATACATTAACAGGTTAGAGCAAGTTCAGAACAAATTTATAAAGCATATTATTGGAAAATACTATATGGATGTGGCAAAGACTCCTCTTCAGATCATGAGGGAGATCAGCGTATGATGAGAGATATTAAATTCTTTCATAATATCTTCCACTCTTCAGATTCAATAGAACTTCTTAACATGATGACTCTTAATGTGCCGTTATACCGCACAAGACTCAAATTTCTATTTGATGTTAGCAAGAGTTCAACAAATTATCATTCAAACTTCCCTTAAAACAGGTGTATGAAATCTTTTAATGCTGTTTCAAATCTAGTGGATATTGACTTATTTGCTGACTCCATTATGACTTTCAGAAATAAGTTGAGGTTGTTGTTCATGAGAGGTTAATGCTGATTTTTAGTTTACTAATGTGAAAATATGTTAGACTTAAGACTTAGTTTTTAACTTGCAATTAGAATAAAAATATTTTTTGTTATTTGAATTATAAATCTGTATACCAGTGAGTGCACAATATGGTTATGTCCTGTGTTGTACTCCCTTGTAAATAAATAAATAAGATTCTGAGCATCCAATTCTGCTTCCTAAAAAGTGCGTTCTGCCTCGTCTCGCTTCAATCTGGTCCTAATAACTATTTATTTATTTATTGATTTGAAAATAAACCAATCGACAGCCGGAGCCAACTGTAGAATGGGAAATCACAAGTGTTTACAAAAAAAATATTGAACATTAATGGTCAATTAAAAAAACGAGCAGCATAAAAATTTAAAGAAACTATGAATTTAATTCGACAAAGTTGCTGCATCTGACAAGTTTGTCATCAAGATCAGATTCATCAGAGTGGCTGAAAAGGTGAGCATTTCATATTTGTTTGGAGCGCACTTGATTATTTCATTTATGTTGGTAAATGAAAACAAACTCGATTCATTTTACAGTCCGCTAACCTTAATTCACCAACAATGGATGCTTGCATGTTCAATTTATGCTTAAGAAAATGTATAACAGCACTGATGTGAGCTTTTACGCGATTGTTCTGAAGTATTTTTCTGTACTGTGAAACAGTCTGAATCAATGAAAAATTTTCCAGAATCAATTCGTTCTGCTCAACTCTCAAAGGTTGAGATAATGGATCATATGAATCTACTGGCAAATATTTTTGGCAATCTCAATCGATCTTGAAGAATTATAGAAATCGCGAATAGATCTCAGGATTCACACGTCATTAACCAAATTCTAGGTGATTATTGCGAGGAGTTTTTACATAGGACAAACTAAACTTTGTGGACGCTTGTTAATGTAGAATTGCGTACTAAGAACCAAAGCCGTTCGAATTATGTTACCCTGACTATTGATGAGCAGACTATCTCGGCTCCCAATGAGGTCACCAACGCCTTTGGGAACTATTTCTCTACTATGGGTGAGCTAGCACTACATGGTGAATATGGAACTTTTATTTCGAACTCATGCACTATCCAAAAATTGGAAAATTCTAATTTCTTCTTTTTTTTCCCGTTGTTCCCGAGGAGATCATATCTGTAATCTCTAGTTTGTAGAATTGTAGTCAGTCCGGACCTGATAGCATTTCTTCTAAACTGCTCAAATATATTTCTCCCCTCATTGCAGAGCATTTGTCGGATTTGATCAATTTCTCGGTTTCTTTGGGTAAATTTCCTGAAGTCCTAAAGCAGGCAATTGTTAAACCGGTTCATAAAAAGGTTGTACTGATGACTTGGAAAACTATCGTCCTATATCTTTATTAAGTCAGCTATCAAAGGTGATAGAGAGGATTGTCTGTCATCGAATGTATGACTACCTGTCAAAGTTTTCCATCTTGACGGGTTGTCAGCATGGCTTTAGAGCGGGTAGATCCACGCAGGGTGCATGCTGTGAGTTTCTTGAGTATGTTTATTCCTCGTTGGATGATGGGTACCAGGTTGCGGGAGTATTTTTCGATTTAACTCGCGCGTTTGATTGCCTTCGGCCTGATTTTCTTATAGAGAAAATGTACCAAATGGGATTTCGGGGTATTCCTCGAGTGGATTCTCAGCTTTCTTTCTGATCGGTCTATGGTGGTTGAATTGGGTGACTCCCATTCACGAAAATATTATCCAAAATTAGGTGTTCCACAGGGATCAGTCTTGGGACCCCTTCTATTTCTATTATTCATCAATGAGCTCCCTCAGTATATCGAGGCTTGCATTATCATGTAAAATTCCAAGCTAAGAACGGTCCTGTTTTTACGGTGAAACTTTCGGATATCTGCATCAGGTCATCGGAGTGTATCAGTTTCCTGGGAGTACACGTGGATGCAAGATTGAGATGGTCTTACCACATAGACCACGTATGTAATAAAATAAGTAAATCCTACTTTGCTATTTCGCGCCTCAAGAGTTCAGTGTCGTTAGATTCGCTCCTTGGAGTGTATTTCAGCAGTTTATATAGTCACCTTTGCTATAATGTGGTCCTATGCGGTTCATCCCCAGATGCTGGGCGCATATTTGTCTCACAGAAAAGAATACTTCGTCTCATTTACAACTTAAGACCTCGAGAATCATGTCGCCCTATATTCAAGACGAATAAAATATTGACATTTCCATCAATATACATATTAAATTGTCTAATATATGTTCATCAAAATTTGAAAAAGCTGAAAACATGTTCAGAGTATCATACCTATAATACTAGGCATGAGGATATGTTATGTATTCCCTTGCATAATACCACAAAGTGTAAGTCGTCCCCAATTTTCACAGGAATGATATTTTATAACCACTTACCTCATTATTTCAAGGGTATTAGTGAAAAACAGTTCAAGATGAAGTTAAAATCAATGTTGATTGAAAAATGTTTTTATAGTGTTCAAGAGTATTTTGCAAGTTCAATAATTTAGTTTTTTTTTTTTCATTGTAAACATTCTATTGTTTCATTTCATCCTTTCTTTTGTTGACTATTCCTATACATCTGTAGATGTCTCAATGGAGGAAATAAATTATTATTATTATTATTATTATAAACAACGACGTTACGACAGAATAAAGGTTCATGAATATCCAAAGACCCAAACAGCTCTATAACACAGGCCTACAAAAAAAAATTTTTTGGTGCCTAGAATTTTTGAGATGGTTTTAACTATATTTTTAATGTTGAATCTAAATATGATAGCAGTTTTTCTGTATCAGCTCTAGATTTTTAAAAAATAAATAATAATAATAAATAAAAGTCTGAAATTCGAGTACCAATGGTTTGGAGAGAACCAAAAATCACTTCGATGACTGTTATTTCTGCCTAGTAAATATTACTGAAATCAATCGAAATAACCCTAACAAGTGGACTCATGCAGATTTAGTCTCTGCAAGAAGCCCTATCCCTCACTCAGAAGAAGTGCCAATTCCAAATTTTCAGCAGCTACCAGAACTCTATGAGGACACATGTCTCTCTGATCAGAATTCTGACACTACTGAAGGTGACAGTGATTTTGAAACGATGTCATCAATTCCCCAATGTTTCAACCAAGATGAGTTAAATGACCTCACTAGAGATCTCAACCTGTCGAAAGAAGCTTCTGAATTACTAGCTTCCAAGTTGAAGGAAAAAAATTTACTTGAACCAGGAACGAGAATTACATTTTATCGCACAAGTTCTGCCTTGTCTGCTACCTTTTTCTCTGAAGAACAAAATCTTGTATTTTGCCATGCTATTAGAGAACTCCTGGTAAAAATGGGTCTTCCTGAATATTTTCCGGATGATTGTCGCCTATTTATTGACAGCTCAAAACGAAGTTTGAAATGTGTTCTTCTACATAATGGGAACAAAAATGGCTCAATACCAATTGCTCACTCAACGAAAATGAAAGAGCAATATGACAACATAGCTTTGGTTTTGGAAATTATAAAGTATCATGAACACCAATGGGTGATTTGTGTAGACTTAAAAATGGTAAACTTTCTCCTTGGACAGCAAAGTGGCCACACCAAGTATGCTTGTTGTTGTGCCTCTGGGATAGCAGAGACAAAACGTAACACTGTGTTAGAAAAGAGTAGCCTAGAAGAGAAAACATAAATGTTGGGGAAAGAATATCATCAATGATCCTTTAGTTCCATGAGAGAAAATTATGTTTCCACCCCTGCATATCAAGCTGGGTCTAATGAAGCAGTTTGTGAAGGCTCTTGATAAGAATGGATCATGCTTTGCATATACAGGTTGAGTCTTTGACCACTGCGTTAATTTTAACCATAGGTTCTTGAGATCAAAAGAAACACTTTTTCCATTACGGTTTTTCTATATTCAGCTGCGTTGAAAAGTTATAAGCATTTTAAGTTTTCACATTGGGCAAATACCCCTCTGTAGTCCAGTTTAGTTTGAATGAAAAATACCTTCCACAGCATCCACTATTGAATCTGAATTGTTTAAAAACATTATTTTTCCTCTAAGAAATGATTCACTCACTCATGTTTCATCCAA
This sequence comes from Micraspis discolor, assembly GCA_030674115.1. Classification (NCBI taxonomy): domain Eukaryota; kingdom Metazoa; phylum Arthropoda; class Insecta; order Coleoptera; family Coccinellidae; genus Micraspis; species Micraspis discolor. The sequence continues at coordinate 139,577 of JARTUT010000929.1, read as the reverse complement.
TGAGGTCCATATCCAGAAGGAAGATACAAAATACTAATTTTCTGGTAAAAAAAATTCAACACCATAAACATAGATTCTTGTTGTTCTACTATACTCACTTTCTAGTGAGAAATTCCAAAAAAACCTCAGAATTATTGGATGTTATCATCATACATTTGTAATTTTCTTCTTAAAATTTCCAAATCATGAAAACCATCTTTTCTATGAAAACTTCAAGGCAAGAGGTTGTCACTTTGCTTTTTTTTCACTCGAAGCCAGAAAACAATCATCTATGATTTTCCAAACACTGATATTTCAGAAGTTTCTTCTCCTTGACAGAGACCAGTGAACAGGTCTATGAGGTCTCTTGATATCATACTGTTAAAAATATGAAAATCTTTAACGACAATGAATGATGTCGCTACGAATAATTATTTCAAAGTGATCTTACTTTGCTTGATGATAATTTTCTGTAGTGAATCCCAATATTAATTTACTTGGATAGATAATAATATCTGTAACCATTATTGATCTTTAGTTATAATTTTTCTCAGAATAACTAGAGTGAATTATTATTACATTAAAACGTTATTATAACGTCTCTGTGGTGGGTAGCTCCCAATAAAATAGTGTTCTGTGGTTCCTTGTTGTTTTAATTCTGTTTGAAACTGTCAACGGTTATTTGATTCTTCAAAAAAAGGGTAAAATATTGTATTGTATTTCGATAGTTCGAAATTATTCAATTCAGTATGAAATGATTATGGTCAGAAAATGCATTCTATTCTAATCTTTCTTGTTTATGAGCCTATAGCTTCCAGTTTCAATATTAATTGAATTTTAATTAACCATGCATCATAACAAACATTCAGAAATATTAGAACTAAGTCAAATTCTATTATCTCCTAAGTTTGTGAATCAGGTTGAATCGATGTATGAAATAAAGATGTGAAGACAAATCAGACTGGGTTCGAAGTTTTTAAAACTCATATGAGCTTAATTTGAAGCATTCCCATGTTAGAATAAATATAATTTGATGAACCCTGAAAGTCTGAAGCTATAAAGAACCAGCTCTTCATAAAGACATGTCTTCAATTTAACAGGTCCTGACAGAAAATATATTACCTGTTTCAACGGTCATCATGAAAATATTCGGTAAGTACCTATGTGAATGATGGAAATCTTTTTTTTTATTATGGAATATTACTCTGGATTGAATATTAAATAAGGTGCTAGACATCATTAATAATGAATACAGCAAATGGCAATTTAGATTTTGTGGTGAATGTAAGACAAAAATTGTTCAGTGGTTAATTTCATCTACAGTGTTTAGTGGTGGAACCATAGACTGGAGAAATTTCCGCAACCTTTTGTAGATATATTAAATAGACATAAAATATGGCAACATTCAACAAATCTGATTATTGAATCATTTCAGCACAGAGTTGGATTTGGGAAAGCAGAAAATTTGGACGAAATTATATCGATTTAATTCCTTTCAACTTCAAATATCTCAAGAATGGTGCAATTTAGGAGAAAAAATGAGTAATGATTTTATCTGCAAAAATGATTAATGATTTCAGGAAGTACAAGATACGGGCCTTTAGTTCAAGCGATATTTGTTTTTCATGCGATTTCACCAATCTGTGGAGTAGTAGTGAGAAACCCACAAGAAATGGAATAAATCGAATGATGCCAAAATAAGCCTGACTTATGAAAAACCTTCTACAAGAAACCATTTCAATTGATTTTGTCGTTTGAATATTACAGGCGAAAATGCAATTTTTTTATGAAATTTCAACACCCTATATCTTTTGAACGGGGCCAAATTTGAAAGAATGTTATAGGCAGAAAATGTTTCTTTTGACGTCAAGAATCTATGGTTAAAATTAACGCAGTGGTCAAAGACTCACCCTGTATATTACCTGTCAATTTCAACGCTTATTTCGAAAATATACCTAAGTTGCTATGTGAGTGATGGAAATCTTTTTCCCTCTTTATTATGGAATATTACTCTGGGATATTAAACAAGGTGTTAGACATCATCAATAATGAATACAGCAAATAAAATTATTCTGTGGTTAATTTCATCTAGTGTTTAGTGCTTTACCCATAGACTGAAGAGATTTCCCCAACCTTCTGTAGAAATAATATTTTATCCTAAAAGACATAAAGTATGGCAACATTGAACAAATCTGATTATTGGGTCAGTTCAGCACAGAGTTGGATTTGGGGAAATCATAAAATTTGGACATGATTTTATCGATTTAATTCCTTTTAGCTTCGAATATCCCAAAAATGGTGTAATTTAGGAAAATTGATAAGGAATCATTTTATCAGCTGAAATGACTAACGATTCTAAAAAGTACAAAATATAACCATTAGTTCAAGTGATATTTATTTTCAATACAATTTAACCAATCTGTTGAGTAGTAATGAAAATACCAGGGAAAATGGAATATATCTGTAGATACCAAAATATGCATGACTGTCATCAAAAAGCTTCTACTATAGACCGTTTCAATTGATATTGTCGTTTGAACAGTACAGGGAATAATGCAATTTTCCTATGAAATTTTCACACCCTATATCTTTTGAACCTAATTTGGAAAAATGTTAGAGGAAAAAAATGTTTCTTTCGACATCAGGATTCTATGGTTAAAATTAACGCAGTGGTCCAAGACTCACTCTGTATAAGGTATTTCAAAAGTCGAGTGTTTGCCCTTCGGAAATTCTGGAATGACGATGAAAGAAGACCTTTTTTACCCATAGATAATTTTCCAGGTTATATTGTCGTATATTTTGAACATATTTAGTGGAACAGGGTTGTGTCTAAATTGAAACTGAAGGAAAACTGTAAGTTCGTTTATTTTTAATTCCAGATATTTATAATTTGGACTTGAATTTAAAAGTGCGTTGTGAAGGTAAGATATTCTGAATTCTGCTTACCTTTGATTGTTTTTTAGGAGAGGAAAACGGAGTGCAAAAGCTCCTGATCTCACGTGCTTTTTTTCGTATTTTTCAGCTCTCCATTCCATATGTGATAATCAATTAATGAATAAACATTTCATGTTTCGAGAAAATTACCGTCCCGATAAAAAAAATCGCAAATATTTGGCCAATACGATAGGACACTATTCGGTAATGAACCAGTAATCAAAGAGGCTTGATGTAAATCGTAATACTGAAACAACACTCATGACAACGGAATGCTTTTCATTTCCTGCTTTTCCAGAAGTCCGTCACAAATTAGATAGATATCTACTAAAATAGTAAAACTCACCCAAAACTATCAATCACCCTTTAGCTAATATCCAATACAACACCAGGTTTCTGATTTTCACCACATGCAAATCAACTACATTCATTCACACATGAAAGGGTTTATCTATGAGATAAAAAATCGGATAATGCCCCTACATACGCAGAGTCTGGATTTACATGTTTATGTTGTCATTCGAGTTATGCTGCCAGTAAATCAATCTAGAAGAGCCATAAATTGTTATCTGACTAGATGGATGCGCTACCGTGTAATGAAATTTGTTCGATTATTTCGATGAAGCAAGGAGATTTATTGCTGATTCTTTATGTTGAAGACACAATGATTGACGTAGCAGATGGAAAACGAAAATTGAATTAATCGATTAATCCAACGAGAAGGGAAGTATATTTGCTTTCGATGTGGATCAAATTTTCATTAAGTGACCGCAACCAGGCCGTTTCAACTCCTTCACTGAATTTCGGACCACAAAATATAACATTGAAGCTAAGATAGCTAAAATTCTGGCATATGTACTTAATTGATAACACTGGTCAACAGTCGCTTTGGTGCCGAAGATTTTGGAGGTGATTTCATATGAATTTGATGCTCTGAATTCAAATATGCTATTAGTTTTTGCCTGTCAGCTCGAATTTTTAAGATATCAACATTTTTGAAAATTATACATTACACTATTTCAAACGAAAAACCATGGTTTAAAGAAAGGAATTTTTATTATATTACACAGATATTGCAGTTATTATTCATTATATACTATAGAAAACAGAAAAAGCCATCATTTAAACCAATTACTCACTAAACATTTCGAAAACTCCTTTTGCGTGACATTCTTGAATGTATTTTAGAACACTCCCGTTTTAAACACCAGCAGTAATCTGCCATCTTGAGAGTATCCCATCTTCCTTGATAGCGATCCTCCATACATTTGATATCTTGGAGAAATCTTTTACCTTGCTCCTCACTAATGTCGCCTAAATTATCATGAAAACGGTCTAAGTGGCGCTGTAAATAAAGCACCTTTATGCTCATGTTACACCAAAGTGATCTGAAATTATTCAGCATTTCATTGACTAATTCAACATATATTTCAGCTTTGTGTTTACCCAGGAAATTTTGAACAACTGAAACAAATGAATTCCAGGCATTTTGTTCAATCTCAATCATTGAATTTATGAAGTCAGGCTCTTTAATCAGCTGTCTTATTTTTGGGCCATCAAATATTCCTGCTTTAATTTTTTCCTTACTTAGCTGAGGCATTTTTCCCTATATATGCAAAACATGATCCATTCTTATCAAGAGCCTTTACAAACTGCTTCATTAGACCCAGCTTGATATGCAAGGGTGGAAACATGATTTTCTCTCGCGGAACTAAAGGATCATTGATGATCCATGTTTTCTCTTCTAGGCCACTCTTTTCTAACCCAGTGTTGCGTTTTGTCTCTGCTATCCCAGAGGCACAACAACAAGGATACTTGGTGTGGCCACTTTGCTTTCTTTCCAAGGAGAAAGTTCACTATTTTTAAGTCTACACAAATCACCCATTGGCGTTCATGATACTTTATTTTTTCCAAAACCAAAGCTATATTTTCATATTGCTCTTTCATTTTAGTTGAGTGAGCAATTGGTATTGAGCCATATTTGTTCCCATTATGTAGAATAACACATTTTAAACTTCGCTTTGAGCTGTCAATAAATAGGCGCCAATCATCCGAAAAATATTCAGGAAGACCCATTTTTACCAGGAGTTCTCTAATAGCATGGCAAAATACAAGATTTTGTTCTTCAGAGAAAAAAGGTAGCAGATCTTTCTCCCTTGTGCGATAAAATGTAATTTTCGTTCCGCATACTTGAAAGTTTTAAATAGGAAAAAGCATTGATAGATAAGTGAATTTATCTAAAACTCTAGAGCTGATACAGAAAAACTGCTATCATATTTAGATTTAGCAATAAAAATATACCTAGTTAAAATCAGCTCAAAAATTCTAGGCACCAAAAAAAAAATTTTTTTTTGTAGGCCTGTGAATCGATCTGTCAAATGACGAATACTATAGCTGCTATCAATCTTGATCTTAATTTAACATCGCCAGTTACTTTAATTACAATGAGTAACGAAATCAATATCCCCTTAACTCCCCCGGACGTTGCAGAAATGGATAAAGCAGCAAATATGACCCTGCTACCTGAAAAAAGCCTACATTTGTATGACAAAACCTACGCAGAATTCATGTCATGGTGCGAGGAGAACGTTTTCAATTATTCTGAAATAGTTTTGTTAGCATACTTTAAGAGTATTGCAGAAAAGTGATACTTAGCAAGTTTATGGTCAAAGTATTCAATGTTGAAAGCAACATTGAACGTTAAAAGGAATATTGATATAAGCCGATATCCCAAACTGGTGATGTTCATTAAGGGACAAAAAGTGGGTTATATTCCTAAGAAATCGAAAGTTCTCGAGAAAGATCATGTAAAAGAGTTTATAGCAAATGCCCTAGACAGTATTTTCTTGATGTCAAAGATAAATATAGAACTCAATTAAATTAATTTCCTAAATTTTTCTTATTGCCACGTGGATATAAAATATGTAACTTTAAATTTTTTATTTGAAGGTCGCTTTGCTATTTGGAGTATCAGGGGCATTAAGAAAAGATGAGCTGTATAAGTTGCAGATAAATGATGTACAGGATATGGGCTCGAAATTTTTCATAACTGGGAATTCATCCAAAACGCACTCGAAAAGCATATTCACTTTTGAATCCAACCAATAGATATATCCTCGAGACCAATTCACACTCCGCACGAAAAGTTTTTCGTCTTTTACAAGAACTTGAAATGCTCAATACAGCCAGTAGGAATCAATACGTTTTCGAAAGTACCATCGTTAATTGCGAAATTTCTCAAATTAGGACAACCTAATCTGTATACAGGTCACTGTTTTCGGCGTTCTTCTGCATCTAATTTTTCGGACAGTGGAGCAGATTTTGCAGCCATCAAACGGCTTGGAGGATAGAAATCATCATCTGTTGCAGATCGAAACTCGATGAAAAATAGATTAGAAACTGCTGAAAATATATTATGCGATAATCGTTCGCCAGTAATTATTACATCAGCTCCCACTAGTTCCACATATTCCTTATGGCAGATCGTCATTTCCGTCTATGAATTTTACGAATTGTTCAATTGGAACCATAAATATAAATATTTTTTTTTCAAATGATAAATTGGAAACCTGCATGTACAAAGAAATAATTGAAAGAATAATTCTAATTGACAGGGTTCACAACATGATGAACATGATTTTAATTTTTCTGAGTTTTGAAATGAAGGTAGGCTAGCATAAAATATCAAAATATTAAAAAACACCTAATAATCTAGTTATACATTTTAGATGTGATTGTCACTATGTTTGTAACACATAAACTTGAAAAAGTCTCAATGTACGCCGAAACATATGTAGTTAAGTATTAATATACAAAAAAATAGATGAAATCCTAATTTTTGATCCCGTGCTCTAACCCCAAGAAAATTACTTCTAAATAACATAAATATAAATATGTCAAAGTGAGCATCGAGATTTTCAATGTCAAATTTTATATTGTGAGAAATAAAATTTATTTGGGTAAATAATTTATTTCTAATTCATAATGAGGCCGACGGAAAAATCTTGCAATCAACTCGTTTATTAATCTAGCCATTAATAGTCTCGAACATTAACACGCTCGCTCCGCATACGTGTAAAAATATCTCGACCATTATCGCTATCATTAATAAACTAGTTGATTAAATAACTACTTTTAGATAATATAGTATTATTTGATGACGAGATATTGTTGATGATGGAGCTCGTGTTGAATGATTGTTTGGGCTATTACCATCATCTATTGTGGATGTAATAAAAATAAAACATCACATCCACAATAGATGATGGTAATAGCCCAAACAATCATTCAACATATAGTATTATAGTCAATTTTAATGATAAAGTATTAGATAAGTTTTCAACGAATGAAAACAGAAGTATATGAACTTCAGTTATAAGCACTGCACCCAAAAATGGTAATACAATTGGTAAATCTTTCATTTCCTTATAAGAGTAAGGGCCAGTTCCATAATCGAAAATGAAGTCTCCTTTTTCGTAAGAAGTCTCCTTTACAAATGAAACGGGTTCCATAAACCAATTTTAAGGTTAAAGGAAGCTTTGAAGTATCCTTTATCATAAAGTCCGTATATTGGGCCTTTACGCATGCTCTATGACTATATAACGTAACCTTATTCTATTCTGTCATTTCATTTCGAATGCAAATGTTTTCGTTAATTCCAAAGATCTCTAGATATAAGGTCAATGGTTAATTTATTCTATAGTGCTAGTGTTTTGCTTAGGAATTCTCTTTGTGAAAATTAGTTTTCTCCACAAAAATCGAAAATGTCTTCAAGTTCAAGTTCGAGTTCTTCCTCGTCTGATGATGAACAAGACATATTTTTAAGAAGGACGAAAATTTATAGAAGAAGGCAGTAACATTTAACAACATTGGATGATATCGATTTTTTCAATCGATTTCGTTTAACGAAAACAAGTGTCCTGCGTTTACTGCAGGAAATTGCCCCTGCACTATCATTTCCAACCAATAGGTAAGAAAAATTTTGGAATTTCAATAGTTATTGATTAATAATGTAAATGCTTTTTTAGGGGTGGGTGTATAGATCCACTGCAACAGCTTCTTCCCTACATTGAAGTTTTATGCCACTGGATATATGCTGATAACGGCAGTGGACTTCATGGGAAATTCAAAAACATCTTCTTCCAGGATAGTTCGAAGAGTGTCTTATGCCATGGCTTCACTTCGTCCAAAGTACATCAAGATGAGCGAAAGTAATGATGAAATGCTGGAGGATGCTGCAAAGTTTCACAGAATCGCTAGATTTTCAAGAACTATTGGTGAAATAGATTGCACCCTCATCAAGATAAATTACCCTGGTGGTGATGATGCAGAAATATTTAGATGCAGAAAGCATTATTTTGCTCTAAATGTGCGAACAGTTTCAGATGCGGATCTGAGAATCAGAAACATTGTAGCAAAATGGCCTGGATCAGCACATGATCAAACTATTTTCAATAATAGTAATTTGAAAAATGATTTTCATCGTGGAAAATTTGGACGATACCTACTAGTTGCAGATAGTGGTTACACCCTTGAACCCTATCTTATGACTAAACTAGTGGAAGCAAGGACCAACGCTGAAAATCTCTACAATGAATCAATCATAGGAACGAGAAATGTTGTGGAGAGACAGTATGGTGTATGTAAACGTCGGTTTCCTATTCTTTCATCTGGAATGCGTGTTAAGTTGACAACCACAATGGAAATAATAGTTGCTACAGCTGTATTGTCTAATATCTGTTTAGATATGAATGACGTATTTCCAGATGAATGGTCAAACGATGTACCAGTGGAAGAGGAGCCAGTGGGGTTTCGAAGTGAAGAGAATAATTTGACATCTGCCCGTCAAGCGAGACAGTTAATATCAATGACGATTTGGCAATATATAATTGGATAGATTGTTTCATTAATTTAATGTTTCAATATAAATCGAACCCTGAAAATATTTTAAATATCCCGATTCTCTGAATTTAGTACATATTTCCTTATTTCATTTATTTCCTAGATTAATTCTCAGATATTATGATACATTATTATTTCTTATTAAACACTCAAGCATACAGTTAAAAAAAAATTTAATTATTACTTTTTATTATGTACTACAATTCGAGGTTCTACATTGAGTTTTATCTGCAACTCTAAAACTTGCAGCTTCAATAATTCTAATCTGATAGTATGTTCCTCCTGCTTCCTTGTGTCTTCATTTTCCAAAGTTTCCTTCTTTTTCTTATAATAATTCTCCTTTGCAACTGACAAAGGGTTTCGAAGTTGAGTTCTCAGCTTCTTGATCACCGGCTTCTTCAATTTCTTCGAATTGTACGATGACCAATTCTGTGGTTCTTCCTATAATAATGTTAAGTGTTAAAATCAAGCAATTTTAATTGAGAATGATTTTTATCTACCTTATATGGCCCTTCTTGTAACTCCTCTTCCAATGAATCTATTAGGGTTGTGCCAGTATGATTATCCTGTGTTATTTCAACAGGACCTGCACTTTTATTTTGACGATCAGGTTCAGTTTGATCATCGATTAACCAACATAAAGAATTCTAAAATTAAGTATTAATCAATTATGTAAGCCATGATTTCAAAAATTTATACTTACATTAGGATCAGGCGCAGCAGGCAAAATACTTAATTCCACGTTTTCCACCTGCAAGACAGGTAGGTATTAATAAATGTTTTTCAAAATAAAAATTATTTTCAGCTTACGGCATCAGAATCAAAGGGTGAATAGAGCCCCACCACAGTTTTCAAATTTATTATTTTCAATGTGCTCTCAATGACTGGATCAAACTGATCTTTTATTGGAGCACCACCTCCAGTCCCCCTTGAACTATTTCTTTGTGCAGTTGCCACCTTCCTAGCTTTCGTTTTCAAATTATCGAACTTGATTTCAACTGATCAACACTCCTTGGATGGAGCGTGGACGAGTTGAATTTCGCAGTTACTTTTTGCCATGCTTTGTCCTGAAAAAATATACGTTCAAAAGAACTTCAATCAACAAAAATTTATACCCTATTTACCTTTTCGTCATTTGTGACTTTATTCGTCGTTTTATTTTCTATTATCTCCTTTTCGCACTTCTTCTGCACCACCAAAATAAAAATAATATTTCGAACTTTCGAATCTCCCTCCTTCATTTCGTACTCAGAATGTTATGCCTTTATATCTATTCCATAAAATTTCATTTCTCTATGAAATATTACCAAATACAAACAATAAATCACTACATCCCAGAATAGCCAACCTTAGGAAATGTGAAAGTTACAAACAAAAGGGAGTTTTATCTAAGTGAGGGTGGGATTATGTTTATGGAACCAGATGCGCTTTCAAACTGCCTTTAAAGGCGGCTTTCTTGAAAAGCGGCCTTTGTGAAAAGGATCTTTTTCGTAAAAATTGTGGAACTGGCCCTAAGCTTTTCTACACCTCCTCTTTCCCAGGCCACGAGCCGCCACTTGCTTTTGGTGGAATTGCATTTCTGTTTCAATTATACTTGAGGTATCATCATATTTAGAAATGCATTTGCATATATATTTCCTTGAAAAGCATTCACTTGATGCATACAGAAATTCCTTGAATTATAAACACTTGGATGAAAACTGGTATGAGCTAAAATAACCCTGAGATGCGTTCAAAAGGAGTAACTTCTTCATAATACGAATTGATGACGAGAAATAAATAATATTTCCACCAAATAAATAATAATACCACTTGTTGACTAGACTAAAAAGCAAAACATAATCATACAAATCAAATTTATACCAACCTCTATTGGTTTCACGAAATCATGTATTCAAAATTCCAATTACATCATTAATGTGCATTCCAATTTCAATATTGAACTTATTGAGGTCATTACTGATTGTTCCTGGTATGCCTTGATTGAGTTATGAATTACATATTATCAACTTTTCTTCCTCATAGTTGTTATACAAGGTGAAATTGTAGATGTCAAGTTCTCTTGCAGAAATTCAATTACTCATAGAATTTGAAAGTGAAGGTGATTGTAGATATGATCTAATTGAGATATATGTATAAACAGGGTTTTTGACTACTACGTGTATTAAAAACTACCCTCATGAGATCAATGTACATTTTTTCGTCAAATAATTTTAGGAAATTTCGCCCAATTTTAAAGTTATGAATGGTGTAATTGGTTACAAAAATGGCATTTATATTGTCTTTTAAAGAGAGTTTATATAAAAGTTTCATTCAGGGTTATCATAATAATGCGTGCATTCCAATGAACTAAACATTTGTTGATGAACAACTTCTTGCGGGGCTTCCTTTATCATCGTAATTTAAAAAAATATTCAGTTGCCATAAAATGTTTTTTTCGCTTCGTGGAGCCTTTCTTGTTTACCTTTGAAATAAGATGTGTAATACAAGTTTAAATGGAATGAATACAACACATTGTTCATAACTTTTTTTCCACTAATGATTTTGTTATTTATTGATCACTAACTTATCGTTTTCATGTAAACTAAAAAAGTTATTACTATTAGTAAATAAAATTATCAATGAACAACTCAACTATTTCAATATCTTTTGAAAATATTCCTTTTCAACTTCTGAAAGAACTGTCATACATGATAAGAAAAATTTACAAGAGTAATTTTTAATTGTTTATAATCTTTTGTTTCATATTTCTGTTGTTCGAATAATTAGTTGAGAAAAAAATTCTTTTCATTAATCATGATTTTCACTTCTCTAGAAATTACCAAAAAAATTGTTCAACATATCAACAATTTCTTATAAACAAATTATTCACTTTTTTTTTTTTTGTAAGTTCTAAAAGTCACAAAAATATCCCTGCCACTATAATACCGAAAAAACGATATTTAGTATAGTTGAAATATATACGTAGTATAAAAGTTGCAGCAGCCGATCCATTTGTTGAATTAAAATCTACTATAACATTTCAACTTTCAGGTTATTTATGTTGGTACAGAAATTGTCTTTCAGATAGGTCATTAACTCATTTTGTATTTATTGTTTATCTCATGTGTTCTGTATCATTTTATAAAAATTAGAGATTTTTTGGCAATTTTCAAACTTTTTCGCCTTCTAGCTTGGAAATAATGCAAATTTGGTTATTACGCTTCGAGTCAGCAAACCGAGGTAGAAAGTTTGAAATATCCAAAAAAATCTCAAATTTTTAAAAACAGAAAAAACAAGATATATACAATCGATACTAAATTAGTTAATGGCCTATCTAAAAGACAATTATTTTAACAACAAAAATGACCTGAACGTTCAGAAGTTATAGTAGTGTTTGAGTCAAGAAATAGATCAGATGCTGGAACTTTTGTACTACGTATATTTTCAAACTACAGGGTGTCTCAAGTTCGAGGGCCTATTAGACGTTTCTGGAGAAATAGACATATTTGAGATCTGAAAATGGGTATTATGATATTGTTTGAAGTTCTCTACAGAGCTAAAATATTTTCGAAGCCCAAAAACTTACGGTTATACAGGAAGTGAAAATAAATTCGACGAAAAAATTTTTTCCAAGTTTTCCATTCCTGGTATGATGGAGTATTCAATAGTGAATACATTTCTCTTAAAACCATTGTATTAAATCGAATAGTTTTCAAAATTTTCAAAAAAACTGGAAAAAGTAAAATATGTTCATTATTCTTATTTAAAATATCCTGAGCGTAAACCGTTTTCACAACATCGAAGAGGAGGGATGTGAAAAGGTCATGCATCTTTTGGATTTCAAAAATATCATCACTGGGTGTTTCAAATTTTGTGTTGAAAATTGTGATCTTAAAATGGCCATAACTTCTGTTTTTCAAATTAGAACCCTATTTTTTTATAATTGTGTTGGATTCTGCGGTCAAAAATAATGATAATTTTCTCACATAATTATGCTCCTAAATTCAATAATTTCTTATTGAATTTATTATTTGAGATTTTCTGGATTTATGGTGTACGTGAAGTAAAATTATTTGCATCTGAAAAAATTCAATGAATATTCTTTCAAAACCATGGGAACACTCTGTACCCATAGAAGATAAATTATCTGTTAATAATTCACAAGTGTCATGTGTTATTGTCATTCGTTATCTTCATTTGTCGATTTAACAAAATGAACCGTTATTCTAATTACGAAATTCTGGATCTATTTTATATACATGGTGAATGTAACAGAATTATTAGTAGAACCTGCCGTGCCTTCAACGAGAAGTATCCCCATTTACCTTCCATAACGGAGAAGATCTTCAGAAAATATGTTCCAAACATTCAAAGTTTTGGAGGGAGGGAGGAAATTGAGCGAGCGACTAACCGAGGTGTTTCAAGACGTATTCGAAAGTGTGTGGAACAAAATGGTTACCATATTGAAACTCTTACCTGATCATTTTTTTGTTAATTTGAGTTTTGAAACGTATTTTTATTTTTTTTACCATAATTTATTTATAATCATAGTTCGGTGTAGTGAAGTAGCGAATCTATTTAATGTATTTCCTATTGAAGAGATGAATTCTCATTCGCTTCGAAATAAGTCGAAATACTAATTTCATCAACTGCCCTTTTTGTATTCTTTAGGGGCTCTTACATTCCAAAATTTGGAAAGTTTGAAACATCTCAGAAATTGTAAAAAAAAGGATACTCCTCATTGGATACTCAACATTTTGTGTTATTCACCATGGATTTGATTTCAAATCAAAAACAATATCATTAAGTGCATTTGAATATGTATTGCGTATACAATTGAAAAAATACAATATAAGAAATAAATCCAAAATCCCATTATTAATATAGCAAAGATTCAATTTGTGAAATCAAAAATTTCATATCGACTAACAGTAAGACCTATCAGACACTTGTAAATCATAAATGGGATGATTTATCTTCTATGCTCACAGAATATCCTTACGAATCAGATTCGAAGAATTTGACTCTACGTACTACATAAATCCTGAAAATCTCAAATAACTCAGAAATTATTGAATTTATGATCATAATAATGTGAGAAAACTATCATTATTTTTGACCGCAGAATCCAACACAATTATAAAAAATAGGGTACTATTGAAAAACAGAAGTTAAGGCCAATTTGAAATCACAATTTTCAACACAAAATTTGAAACACCCAGTGATGATATTTTTGAAATCCAAAAAATGCATGACCTTTTCACATCCTTCCTCTTCGATGTTGTAAAAACGGTTTACGCTCAGGATATTTAAAATAAGAATAATGAACATATTACTGACTGAACAAATTTTACTTTTTTTCCAGTTTTTTTTTATATTTTGAAAAATATTAGATTTAATACAATGGTTTTAACAGAAATGTATTCGCTATTGAATACGCGATCATACCAGGAATGGAAAACTTGAAAAAATTTTTTCCGTCGAATTTATTTTCACTCCCTGTATAACCGAAAGTTTTTGGGCTTCGAAAATATTTTAGCTCTGTAGAGAACTTCGAACAATATCATAATCCCAATTTTCAGATTTCAAATATGTCTAGTTCTCCAGAAACTTCTAATAGGCACTCGAACTTGAGACACCCTGTATAATAAAGAAACGAATGTCAGAAAATTATAACAAAAAAAAATTATTTGTCTATACCGAATTTGAGAACAATGAAATTGTCGATGAAAAATAATTTTTGTTTGTTAATTTGTCCAGAAGTGTAAATTATAATTTATAAAAAAATTTGCACTAATTATTCAAACAACGGAAATACGAAAGGCAGCGTTTATGAACAATATAAAATAATTATTGAAAATTTTCAATTTTTTTCGTCATGAATGGCTGTTTCAGAAGTTGAGGAGAAATATTTTCAAAAGAAACCTTCCCAATAGAAATATTTTTTTAGGTAATAAATTTCTTTCGTTGACATAAAAATGGTAGGTGAGTGACAAAGGAAGAAATTTGTTTTCACGAATTTGAGGTGAGGTTCATAAAGATTATAAACAACGTGTTAAATTCATTCGAACTTTTATCCCACTATCTTATTTCATGGGTATACAAGAAAGGCTACACGAAGGGAAAATTTTTATGGCGAATGTTTCAAAGTTTTTTCAATTTACAGAGTCTAATTACAGAGCTTTAGTTTATTGGAAAATTAATTGTATCAAATAGTGACTTTCTCAAAAATAATAAATGGCTTCTATAATACATAAAAATTTTGCACCGTATTTAAAGAAAATATTGATTTTCGATAGAATCAGACTGTCTACTTTGGAACAACATAATTGTGATACCAGAAAAATTACTAATTAATTTATTGAACCAATTACATTCAGATCATCTAGATATTGCAAAATCAAAAAGAATAGCAAGATCATATTTCTGGTAGCTAAATATCGATACAGAAAATTAATTCTGGTGAAATGTATTAACATCATAGTTGAAATCCAAATACTTCAGAATTCCTTTCATTACATTTTGATTCTTTTGGTCCGTTCAAAAACAACTAATTTTCGATTCTGGTTGACGCTCATTTAAGTGGACAGAATTATTTCTGATGACAAGTATGAGAACAGAAAATATTATCAGATCATTAATGGCTTCTTTTGCTAAATTTGGTATAACTAAATTAATCGTTACAGATCAAGGTAGACAATTTGAATCTGAAACTTTTTAGAAGTTCTACGCCACCGCGAGCAGTACCGTTTAGATTTTCAGTGGAGTAAGGCCCGTTTGCACCAACGCCCTTTAAAATGTCGCTCAGCTAAGTGGCGCTTAAAGTTTAAGGGTCGCTCAAATTCATCTCCAGTTGCACGACTGTCACTTAACAGAAACTCAACTAAGCGACGCTTAACTTTCTCAATCTAGTGACATTTCAGTATTTCATTTTTCCCTAGATTTCATTGGCTACACGCAATATTTGATGTTCTGTTCTATGGCAGAAATATTTGTTTATAAATTAATATATAAATAAACAAGCCCGATATGGTTTTAATTAAAGACTTTATTCATATATACTTCTAGGAAATCCTTTTTCCACAATTTCTATTATTTCTAAGTCGTCATGAAATGCATCAAATTCATTAAAGAAGTCCATTATACAAGTTAATAGCGTTGTTCGATGTATTATATATATTACAATTACAATTAATATTATTTTATTCGCATCACATTTGTTCGAAAACCACAAAGAAATACTAGACAAATATTTGGAAAACCAAACAAATCAAATTATTTTAAGTTACAATCATAGATAAATACCAAAATAAATTTACATTTACCTTTGATCTATGGGTAGAATCCGCCCTTAAATAGTTAAGTGGCCATGAGCACTTAAATTTAAGGCTCGCTTAAGGGATTTAAGTGCCGCTTAACAGTTGGTGCAACGCAATTGAAGTTAAGGATTCATTTTGAGGGATGCTTAACGCTAAGTGTGGTTGGTGCAAACGGGTCTAAGTGAGGTATTGTGGGATCTGAAGCACTATTTTGTCGGTGAAATGGGTTTCTGATATCAGCATCATATC
Source organism: Micraspis discolor (assembly GCA_030674115.1). Taxonomy (NCBI): domain Eukaryota; kingdom Metazoa; phylum Arthropoda; class Insecta; order Coleoptera; family Coccinellidae; genus Micraspis; species Micraspis discolor. The sequence goes on along the minus strand of JARTUT010000929.1, from coordinate 123,213 downwards.
TTTTTTATTGAGGCTCATGAATATTTCCAAATCATGTTTGTGGTTTGAAAGCCCAACAACAATTGATGTTAGTTGATTTAGTATGATCTGGATCTGGTTAATAAGTTGAGGTTTTAAGATCTGATAGGAAAATTGATATGATCGTTTCTAAATAATTTGAATTTTTACCTTGAGTAGGTAGTCTTTATTGTGGCTGTTGGCTTCTCGTTGCCACAGCGTTGTTCTGGTTATAGCCTGAGTTTGGGGTATGTAGACACCGTCGGTAGGTTCAGATGTATTATGTTGTCTTTCACTTCTTCGAGTACTTTGATTTTTGGTTTGAACGAGTTGTTTGTAGACTAGACAACCTCTGTAGTTTGCTGGGTGACTATCTTCACATAAGGCACAAGTGGCTGGTGTTGTTTTTGATTTGGAACATGTATTTGAAGCGTGCTGTTTGCCGCCTTCAACGCACATACATGGACTATTACAATAGGTTTTTGTGTGGCCGTATTCTTGATATCTAGTGCACTCTCTCTGATGGTTTATCGTTTTTTCCAAGGAGGTTCTATTGAAATTTTTATATTTGAGAGGAATTCTATCTAGGAAATATCTGTGTTGTTTTGTCTGAGCTACAAGTCTACATGAAATAAAGAAAGTGGATTTGTTTGTTGTAGAATCTCTGATGCTGAATATATTTCTCACACTATGGCCTAATTTTCCAATTCCCTTTTTTATATTATCAATAGAAACGCTGTAGGGAAGATTCCTGATAACCACCCGATAGACTCTCTCTTGTTTTAATTGGTAGGTGTGGAAAACTATTTTTTCATCTCGAAGGAATCTAATCCAACTTTTGTATGGGTCAGTATTTGTTAAGTTCACCTTGACGTTGTTATTTGTTAAAGTTTTCGTATAGAATTGTTCATCAAATATCACTTATGTTAATTTCCTTTTCATTTCTGGGTAATTTATCACCCCATGTATGAAAATTGGTGGAGGTTTGGAATTGTTTGTGTTGTTTTGTATGTATTTTTTCATTTGATTCCTTAGACAGGAATGAAAATCTTTTTGTGTGCTTACTGATGGATTCCCAGTAATTTCAGGCGAAAGAGATGAAAATTTCCTTTTTCGACTGTCTGCCATTAATTATTGTTTACTGATGAAACATTGTTTTCTAGTGAATTATTGGTTTTTGATGACGAGTCCATGATTTTCAGTAGCCCTTCAGAGGATAACTAATATTTACTATCACAAATTTGTTTTATTTTGATTATTTCGATTAATTGGAAGACTATATTTGAAAATGTGTTTGTTTAAGTTCGTAGAGATAAGCTATAATCAACATAAACACACCCGCGACCATAGCTGTCGAATGACTAATCCACAACTAAGCCAAAAATATTGAAAGCGCTAACGGGAGATGGGTAGCTTTGGCTTTAGGTCAAACGATTTGTAGTAGAAGTAGTTATTCAAATTTCGTGCTCACAGATGGTCGGCCGGGAAGAATCATTTTTAACAAGTATATTTATTTCATCAATGTACCTAACCAAAACGATTGGCCGTAAATTACAGTCATTGGGGCAAATAAATTATGATCGACAAAATCACTACTTGCATTAGGTGATTGTCAAATGACTTCAGATGAATAAAATTTTCTAGAAATGAAGCACTCCACACAAACAATCATTTCAAACTCTATTCTATATATCTATGCTATCTATCTATTCTTCTCTTTTACAAGCACCAATCGCTAAACTGGCAAAACTAATTGATGTATCGTTAAATGAAAGGATCCCCCGGTCTTCGACAAAAAATTCATTCCTGAAACGTCTGAAATGTTTGTTTATGAAATTTTTGAGACCACTTCATAATTTTTCCTATATACCCAGTTTTGTATTTCAACTAGGCAACATTGATATCACAAAAAGAGTTCCACGTTATGCCCCAAGTTAGCGCCACCTTATTGGCTTGGCATAGTCGTTGAATAACTAGGTGATATATGCCTTCATCCATACCAAAGATCTTGATCTTCATAGATGTCCATTAGAAGAGTAAACAAGGTTAAAAAAATATGGAATTCCCAAACGATTGAATAAAATCAGTTACATAAAACGTTTGAACGCCTATAATACCGCGAATTAATCGTTGGAAATGACAAATTGCAATCGTAATTTCGAGAACGTCGAGCATTTTTCAAAATACTGGTATAATTTGGAATTAAACGTTTCTTCGACTTAGATGTTACATTTGTAATAATTATTGTCTCCGATTAAAATTAATTCCAATAAAGACATCTAATCGTAACATCTTATTCTCAGAAATATTAATTCATGAAAAGTTCATCAAAATTGCAACGTGACTATATCATTATTACATTGGCGTAATCAGATATTATTATTGTGAATTTATAAATTTAATTTGAAATAAGAAAGTCGAGCTGCTTTTCGATTAAAGCAGTTACCAAGGTGTCTCTAGTCTCTAAATTGCACATAACTGAATTGAGCTCTGTGATAGCATAGCCAATATAAAAATTATTTAATATCTTTTCTACACTTGATTTCTCATTATGCGTTCATTTACATGTCGGAAAATTAATTTTTAGCGACCTTGTGCTTTGAACAGAGTACCTATACAGTTGAGCAAATGTCTGTTTTTTCTTCGGATATTTGAGTAAAACTGGTATCAATCATTCTGTTTGGACTCTCTGATGAAGAATCCGAGATCAAAATCGATTCTGCCCGTCCATCCATTTACACAATTACGTCCGAACGGAACAAGATGAAAAATTAAATTTTCAAGGCGGGTTTGAGGGATGAATATCTCAGGCCCATTTGTACCAATTGCATTTAGTTTTAAGCGCGCCATAAAATAGACCCTTAACTCAAATTGCTTTTCGCCATCTATTAAGCGGCACACAAATGGCTTAAGCGAACCTTAAATTTAAGCTCTCATGTATGACCAATTAACTATTTAAGGACGGGAGTTTTACCTGAAATAATTTGTTCTGTTGTGGTTTTCGAATTAACTCGGTTATTAACATTGATTGAAATAGAAATATTTACTTTAAACAACGCTAATAATTTCTATCATGGCTTCTTTAATGGATTTAATGTATTTCGTGGTGACTTGTACAGAGTATAAATTGTGGAAAGAGGATTTCCTAGGCGTATATGAACGATATTCATATTTCGATTAAATGGATGAGTTGTCTTTCAAACTTTCGCTTGACAAAACAGACTTTCTCACATTAACTGAGGTTAATAGAATCAAATATCCTGGCCAGGCAATGGAATGGCTGTATAAAACTAGGGAAAAGTTACACAGAATGAAATTTAAAAAAAATATCACCAGATTAAAGAAGTTAAGCGTCGCTTACTTAAGTTGCTGTACCTTGCCTAGTGTAGCGACTAATCACCAGGCTGTAGTCCTGAATTCCTCGGTTCGATAACGGACAGAAGCACAGTTTCAGTTCTAGCAAAATGTAGATGTATTTGAAGATCCGGACAAATCTCCCTATTGATTTTTGCTTGACTTAGTTGAAACAATTATACATCTGAAAATAAATTTTTTCGTCGACCTCACAATAAAAGTTCTTTTCAACGTTTACAAAATCATTTATTGATAGCTCATTTTAATGCAAAATTTCATCCTATTTCCGAAGTATATTCGACGTATTTGAATAAAAATTTGGGAATGTTTGAACTTCCATATTATCAATTTTCATTCTTGTAGCTTTATTCGACCAATAGATATAATCATTTATTAAACCCCTTGAGAGCAAGCAATCACAAAAGTTAATGTTCATTGATAACGATATTATTTACGTTCCATGTCGACTCTTGGCTCATTGAAACTTTTAGGGCAGCGGTCAAAACGAAACTACAGGAAGTTTTTCATTTTCTGGCCCCCCCATTCCCTTCAAATTAATACTAAATGCCCTAAATAACTCGTCTGATAATGAGAATTTTTCATAAAATTAGATATTAGAAAAGATAAAGCGTCCTTTGATGCTTTCATAGATATCTCCATGCATCACAGATACGAATTCGATTGACATTGGTCGGATTTATTAAATCAGTTCAGGATTGTGGATAATTGATAGAATTGGTTCATTTACATTACATATATATATTGTGGAAATTTGGAAAGGCACTAACGTGAAGTCAGGAACTATTGCGCTCTTGTTCTAGAGTCGTCTCCTGTACGCTTGAAGAGTGTGATACTAAAATAACCGCCACGATGAATAAACAAACCTATATCTCAAATCAAGAATACCCACATTTCGTCTTAATTTTTCATCAATGCTCAAATTCCCTTCTCCTTCGAATCAATAGAAAGGAAGCATATAGACTCCATCGTTGAATAGATACGTCATTCGATATATATTTTATTGTTATGATAATTTCACAATAAATGTTTATTCAACATCTACATACATTAGTTTGATTTAATATTTTTCCGAGAATTACTACTGTCATATATGATACTTTTTGGATCTTCTTCTTCAGAATACGTATAAGAACAAATACATTCTATCTTGAAATCACGAAGATTATTATATTTTGCAATATAGTACATAAATATACTCACGTATATTCCCATTATTATGTTTTATCAAGAACGAGTGGTCAAATGGTTGCATAGTTTACCTCATTTATATTTACAATTGACACAGGTAATGACAGGTGTACATGACCCTTTTTATATCCAAAAAGAAGACTGGGCCAACCTAAGCTCCATAATCAATAACAAAAAAAATAGAAAACACCTTCAGACCCGATCGATCAATCATATCCAAAACCAAACGACTCTCTCGCTACCGAATCTCTCCTCTCTCTCTAATCTTTAACTAAATCTCCCATAATATAGCGCTCGTACAAGTACACTTTATCTAGAGCGAACGTCGGTTCGAATCCCGATCTTCACAACAAAATTTTAACTATCTCAGGCACACCGTGTTACACAGACCCACCTGTCTCTTTACTCTAAGAGTACACTTCTTCACCTTCCGGTCACTGACCACTTCTTCAGATCAAAACCTTCTGGTCATTGACTGTTTCTATTCAACAACCCTTCTTGTCATTGACCACTTCCTCAGATCAATACCCCTGAAGAACCCTCCAGTTTACTCTAAAATTACACTTCTGCATCTTTCGGTCATTGACCACTTCTTCAGATCAAGAACTTCTGGACATTGACGACTTTTTCAGATCGAACCCCCTGAAAAACCCTCTAGTTTATTCCAAAATTACAGTTCTTCACCTTCTGGTCATTGAAAACTTCTTCAGATCGAGACCTTCTGGTCATTGATAACTTTTCTATTCAACAACCCTTCTGGTTATCAACCACTTCTTCAGATCAAGACCTTCTGGTCATTGATGACTTCTTCAGATCGACACCCCTTAAGAACCCTCTAGTTAATTGTACTCCGAATGGTACAGGCCATCCTCAGTCCCAGGAACCCACCAGCTAGACCACTATAGAATATCTTTCTTTCTTTGTCTTTTGAAATAACTTATACAGGGTGGCCATTTGAAAACGAAACAGACGAGATTACGGACGAAATAAATTTTTTCGATAGAAATGCTCGGACAGGTCGATTTCTGTTTCGAGGGGAACAACTTAAGATGTAGGTTACGGACGCATAGCGCTTCAACCCTTTCTACTACAACCCCCACCCCCAATTTTTGAATAGGGAAGATGAGGTGAATGATTCCTCAATTGAAAGGTATTTTTATACTGATTTCAGCACAGTAATTGTTTTTCCACTTTATGCATTAGTTCTCGAAATATTCTTAACTAAGTATTTGAAAATGAAGTGGTGTTTTCATGGCACTTGTAGTGTTTTTTTTTTTTACCTGGTAATCTTACTGTAGATATGTATTGGGACTTATTGGAAAATCACATTGATCCAATTTTGACGGAAATTACTGACAACAATGCTGGAAGTTATGTGGAAGATCAGATTGTGTTTCAGCAGGATGGAGGTCCTCCACACTACGCCTTACCAGTTCGAGAATATCTGGATCAAAGATTTCCAAATCGGTGGATTGTAAGAAGGATCCCACTGCTGGCCAGCCAGATCGCCAGATCTGTAACCACTATATTTCTTTCTTTGGGGCCACTTGAAGAGTAAAATTTACTCTACACAGCCCAATTCCATAGAAGATTTAGGAAGACGTATAGTGAACGAATGTCGTCAAATCACTCCAGAAATACTGCAAAATGTGCGCCATCGTTTCGAACAAAACTTATTTCATTGTATGGAAGCTAATGGTGAACAATTTGAATATTTAATTAATTGATGTGAGTTTTTGATAAATTATTTACTTTACTTTGAAAAGTCTTATTTCTTAGATCAATACTTCAAATCGTTCTGATACTGTACAGTTGGAGAATGATTTCAGTGAATAAAACAGCTAGTTGAACATCTGACCCTAGTAGCATTAACACGTACGGTATGACTTCATTTGCCCAGTGGTAGATGTTTTGCAATTTCAAATACAAGTACGGAAATTTTGGTGTTTCGGAAGCACGAAATGTCAATTATTCGCAAAAAATTAATTTAAGTGATAAAATTAACTAACGCATGAATATTTCGAGAACTAATGCATAAAATGAAAAAACAAGTGCTGAAATCAGTATAAAAATACCTTTGAATTTAGGTATCACTCACCCCATCTTCCCTATTCAAAAATTGGGGGTGGGTTGTAGCAGCAAGGGTTGAAGCGCTATGCGTCCGTAATCTACATCTTAAGTTGTCCCCCTCGAAACAGAAATCGACCTGTTCGAGCATTTCTATCGAAAAAACTTATTTCGTCCGTAATCTCGTCTGTTTCGTTTTCAAATACCACCCTATATATTCAAGCCCAAATTGAAAATATATTGAATTAAAAATAACCAAACTATCAGTTATCCTTCAGCCACAATCCTGTTCCACTTATCAGTTCTACTTAAAAATTCAATCACATGAATCCATGTGACAACATAATATGAAAATAAGATATTTCGATTCAGGAGATTTTATGAAAATCGAAAAAGAGGTAAAAAAGGTTACTGCAGAATGAAAGAGAGAAATCAGGAGAAATCAAAAAATAAAGAACGCCATGATTTTCATTATTCCTTATGAATGAGAAGATGCTTTATTGTGTCCATTGTGGAACCTACTAACGAGGATTCAATGCAGAAAGAAGTGGATAATTCTGTGAGGGATTTTAACCATAATTAAAAAAATGAGTTCAATTCATTTTTACAAATTTATTGAGATCGGTGGAGCTTGGCAAATATATTCGCCAATAGGTTCATATACACCATTACTTCGATCGAGAGCTGTTAAGAATGAGGATTGTTCATTCCTTGTGACGGTTCCATCAGAGTAGGTAAAAATACATCAGAACCATCACGCAAACGCTCCTGAGCTCACGTCAGTGTTTTCCTACTAGAACAGCGTGCTATTATTTTGCTCAAATGTCTCTACCTTTCGATTATCGAGCCGAAAATGGTCTTAATAGATTGGGTTTAGCTTCCTGATTAAGAATACGCCTTCAAAGTTGAGTAAGTCCATTCGGCCAGCAATATACTCTATCATCCAGAGGATTTTCATATTTTCCGAATAGGTTAGTTGTCAAAATTTCCCAGTCACGTTCGTTACTGGGCCAAATCTGTCGAATGGTTCAGATGTTATAAGGATCTGAAATTTGGTTTCCTCCATAAATCCTCGAATATCATACTCATCTGTAACTTCAAATGAGGTCAAAACGAATAGGTTTGCGCAATATCGTGAAAATCGGCAAGCTAGAAAGTTGAAGACATCGATTTTTTTTTAAATACATCATAATTCATAAGTTATTCATGATTGATTCACAAAATTTGGAGAATACATCAAGGTTATTGATATCCAGAAATCCTTCAATCTTAGCATTGTACATTTTTTTTGAAAGCTAGACATCTTCGATATATACAGGGTGAGTCTTTGACCACTGCGTTAATTTTAACCTTAAAATAGAGAGAGAATTTATTGGTGTTTAATGCATTTACAAGAATTGCTCTCACCGGTCAAGGCAAAAATCAGATACATACTACAATTCATATCGATATGTAACATAACTTTTATGAATAAAAATAAAGGAATTTGAGAAAAAACCCTATACATTTTCAAACAGAATATGCAGTCAAACATCACAAAACAATACACAACCAAAAATATCCACAATTCAAGTATAAATAAAATCCGAAGATAAAATCAGAAGCCAAGATCACATATAATGAGTACAATACATTTGAAGATATAGAGAAACACTTTTTTTCTATAGCGTTTTTCCAAATTCAGCTGCGTTATACGTGATGAGCATTTTAAGGGTTTAAACTGAGAGAATACCCTCTGCAGTCCAGTTTAGATTGAAAATAAAGATTTTTGATGTTCTATCATAATTTCTTTCTTCTACAATATTATGAGCTAATCCTTTGTAGTAATAAATTATTAAAAATCTCAGAATTAATGGATATCATCCTTAAACATTTGTAATTTTCGCCTTAAGTTTTTCAAATCATGAAAGACATCACTTCTATGAACACTTCCAACTCGTGAGGTTGTCAATTTGCTTTTTTTTTTAATTCAAAGCCAAAAACAATTATATATGCTTTTTCGAACACTGATATTTCTTAAGTTTTTGTCTTTGACATACTTTCTTGAGTACTGATGTATGAACAGGTGGATGAGATTTATTGATATTAGTTTGATATAGATAATATTAAAAATATGAAATCTTCAAAAACATTCATTATGGTCAGTGTACAAATGCATATTATTCATTTAATAACACCTTTTTGTTTATTCCTTTGTAGATAATTATCTTCTGCTCTGAAATCCAATAACAATTCACTACGAAAGATTACAATCATTCACAGATTTAGGAGTACAGTCCATTTGCATTACGAGATCTGAGTAAAAGCAAGTAAATTTATTTTTGGAAAATTCGTAGGCACTTTTTAATGAAAAAATTTATTTCATGAGGAATCTGTTTTGTTTCGTTATAATTAAATTAGCAAACAAACACGTTACTACATAAAAAGGTTACTTCTTAGATAAAGTCAAATTTTAATACCCTACCATAGATTATTGAATTTATAATCAACCCCAGGAAAGGAAAAATTAATAACTGCCAAATTCCTTTATATAAAAGAATATATCTGTAACCATTATTGATATTCAATTATAATCGTGTTCAGCAGAAGTAAAGTAAATTATTACCATTCCATATGGAACATTAAAATGTTAGTATAACTCTATGGTGGGTATTTCTTAATTAATAATATTCTGTGGTTCCTTGTCGTTTTTGTTTGACACTTTTGACAGTTACATGTTGCGTTCTCTAAAAAATTGTGCAAAGTATTTCAAGGATAAATTCAGTAATTTTAAATTATTGAATTAAATATGAAATGAGAATGGTCAGAATATGCATTCTAATCTTTCTTGTTTATGAGTTTATAGCTTCCAGTTTCAATTTTGATTCGGTAGATCAATTTTATTATTGTTTTTGTTTTCATCTTATTATAGAGTATTGCGATATGGAAATAAGAAATATTTCGGTCCAGTAAGGTTATTATGAAAATCGAAAAAGAGGTGAAGAAAATCAGCGGAATATAAGGAAGAAATCAGCAAAACTTGTGGTGACACGGCATCCATTTCAAAAAGGATTCATCCCAAGATTTTCTTTTATTTCCAATAAATGAAAGGACAATTTATGGTGCACAAGTGGTGTATGACGAAATGAGGAACCTACTACCGAAGATACACTTGACAAAGAACTGGATAATTCAACCATAATTGAAAAATTTAGTTACAAATTAATTTTTCTTAATTTTTAGTATCGTTGAAGCTTGCCCAAATATTTGCTAGTAGATTCACATACACTATTATCTCAACCTTTAAGAGTTGGTCAGAATGAATTAATTCTAGAGGATTGTTCATTCACACTGTTCCAGAGTACGGAAAAATACTTCAAAACAAGCGCGCAAAAGCTCCTGACCTCACGTCAGTGCTTTTCAACATTTCTATTTGCACGATTATAGGTTCCATCTCAATCTATCTGAATAACCAGAAGCCATTTTTTTATTGAATTCGGCTCCCGGAATTCGGTTCCAGGAACTCTGGGTGGTTTAAAATGCTTATTACTTTGGAAGTGAACCATTTAAAAAGGTTAAGTTCTGAAAATATATTCAATATACCTACAGGCATCTATGGTTGATATCTTTTGAAAGACTGAGACTATACAGGGTGTCTCAAGTTCGAGTGCCTATTAGAAGTTTCTAGAGAACTAGACGTATCTGAAATCTGAATATTAGGATTATCATATTCTTCGATGTTCTCTACAGAGCTAAAATATTTTCGAAGCCCCAAAACTTCCGGTTATACAGAGAGTGAAAATAAATTCGACGAAAAATGTTTTTCAAGTTTTCCATTCCTGGTATGATTGAGTATTCAATAGTGAATACATTTCTGTTAAAACCATTGTATTAAATCGAATAGTTTTCAAAATATCTAAAAACAAACTGAAAAAAAAAAGTCAAATATATTCACTCAATAATATAATCATTATTCTTATTTTAAATATCCTGAGCGTGAACCGTTTTTACAACATCGAAGAGGAAGGATGTGAAAAGGTCATGCATCTTTTGGATTTCAAAATATCATCACAGGGTGTTTCAAATTTTGTGTTGAAAATTGTGATCTTAAATTGGCCATAACTTCTGTTTTTCAAATTAGAACCCTATTTATTTATAATTGTGTTGGATTCTGCGGTCAAAAATAATGATAGTTTTCTCACATGATTATGCTCCTAAATTCAATAATTTCTGAGTTATTTGAGATTTTCTGGATTTATGGTGTACGTAGAGTCAAATTGATTGCATCTAAAAAAATTCAATGAATATTCTTTCGAAACCATGGGAACACTCTGTACCCATAGAAGATAAATTATCTGTTGATAATTCACAAGTGTCAGGTGTTATTGTTATTCGTTATCTTCATTTCTCGATTTAACAAAATGAACCGTTACTCTAATTACGAAATTCTAGATCTATTTTATATACATGTGAATGTGAAAGAATTATTAGTAGAACCTGCCAGGCCTTTAGCGAGAAGTATCCCCATTTACCTTCCACAACGGAGAAGATCTTTAGAAAATATGTTTCAAACTTTCAAAGTTTTGGATGTGTAAGAGCCCCTAAAGAGTACAAAAGAAGAGTAGTTGATGATGAGGAAAATGAAATTAGTGTTTTGACTTATTTTGAAGCGAATGAAAATGCATCTATTCGAAGTGCAGCTCATGAAATAGATTTAGACAGAAATTCAGTGCACCGAATTTTGAAAAAAACACAACATGCATGACTACAAATTTGAGAAAGTTCATGCATTAGAACCAGGTGACTACATAAATAGATTAAATTCTTGTAGACGAATATTAGAAAAACTTGAAAATGATGAAAATTTTTTGAAAAAGATAATTCGGACAGACGAAGCAAAATTCAATAATGCAGGACTATTTAATAGAAAGAATTGCCCCATTTGGAGAAGTGAAAATCCTCATAGAAAGAGACAAATAAACTCCCAGAACAAATTTTGTTTTAATGTGTTTGCTCTTTTGATGAACAATAAAGTGCGGTACTACATTTATGAAGAAAATTTAAATACAGAAAAATTTTTGGAAATCCTGAGAAATTTTGTTTCTGAGTTTTTGGATGAACTGCCGTTGAGTATGTCGACTACCGCATATTATCAATTGGATGGGGCTCCGGCACATAGTTCGCACGAAGTGTCTGAAGAACTGAATGCAATGTTTGGTAATCGGTGGATCGGACGCCGTTCTTCACTGTTTTGGCCCCCACGATCTCCCGATCTTACTCCCTTAGATTTTTATTTATGGGTAGAATAAAAACATAGTCTATTAATCTCCTATTGAAAGCAAAGAAGATTTCAAACGGCGTGTGGAGGATGCTTTCCACTCACTAAAGGGGGAGGAAATTGAGCGAGCGATTAACCGAGATGTTTCAAGACGTATTCGAAAGTGTGTGGAACAAAATGGTTACCATATTGAAACTCTAACCTGATCATTTATTTAGTTAATTTGAGTATTTTTAATTTTATTATCATAATTTATTTATAATCATAATTCGGTGTACTGAAGTATCGAATCTATTTGAGGTGTTTCCTATTGAAGAGATGAATTCTCATTCGTAAGTAGGTCGAAATACTAATTTCATTAAATGTCTTTTTTTTGTATTCTTTAGGCGCTCTTACATTCCAAAATTTGGAAAGTTTGAAACATCTTTTCAGAAATTGTAAAAAAAAATGGGGATACTTCTCATTGGATACATTTTGTATCATCCACCATGCATTTGAAATAAACAATATCATTAAGTGCATTTGAATGTGTATTGCGTATACAATTGAAAAAATATAATAATAAGAAATAAATCCAAAATCTCATTATTAGAATAGCAACGATTCATTTTGTGAAATCAAAAAATTCCATAACGACTAACAATAAGACCTGTCTGACACTTGTGAATTATAAATGGGATGATTTATCTTCTATGCTCACAGAATATCCTTATGAATCAGATTCGAAGAATTTGACTCTACGTACTACATAAATCCAGAAAATCTCAAATAACTCAGAAATTATTGAATTAAGGAGCATAATCATGTGAGAAAACTATCATTATTTTTGACCGCAGAATCCAACACAATTATAAAAAAATAGGATTCCAATTTGAAAAACAGAAGTTATGGCCAATTTAAGATCACAATTTTCAACACAAAATTTGAAACACCCTGTGATGATATTTTTGAAATCCAAAAGATGCATGACTTTTTCACATCCTTCCTCTTCGATGTTGTAAAAACGGTTTACGCTCAGGATATTTAAAATAAGAATAATGAACATATTACTGACTGAACATATTTGATTTTTTTTCAAGTTTTTTTTGATATTTTGAAAACTATTCGATTCAATACAATGGTTGTAACAGAAATGTATTGACTATTGAATACTCGATCATACCAGGAATGGGAAAACTTGAAAAAAATTTTTCGTCGAATTTATTTTCACTCCCTGTATAACCGGAAGTTTTTGAACTTCGAAAATATTTTAGCTCTGTAGAGAACATCGAACAATATCATAATCCTAATTTTGAGATTTCAAATACGTCTAGTTCTCCAGAAACGTCTAATAAGCACTCGAACTTGAGACACCCTGTATTTAACCTTTTAGTTATTTTTTGTATCTTTGTATGCAAAATTTCAGCTCAGAGGAACCAAAATATTTCGGAGATAGAAGCCAGTATGTGGTGAAAATATAACGTCCTTCTTGATAGTATAGATAGGATTAGAACACTTAAGAAAAATACTGACAGTGTTCAGTGTTCAAAATATTTTCTATTCATATTTATATCATTAAGAAGTGATTCAGAGCTATTTTTCGAAAGGAACTGATTTCTCAGCCATTTATCTCAACCGGCGTAAATCCGAAGACGTTAACCTCTACCAAAAAACCCAAGAAAACTGGTTCAATCGGTACTCACATCTTCTCGGGGGATACTTCTACGGATGGACCGCCCACAAATGCCTAGTTTCGCGCCAAATTCACGCACTCTTCATCTCTCGATGAAAATCCCTGAAAATCCTAGCGAAACACCAACGAAACCCGGCACAAGTCGAAGATCGCGGTACATGAGCGGGAGGCTGTCGCTTCTTGACAGATGGATTGTTCACGGTCGCGTAGTTGGACGTTTCTTGGTCATTATATTTCTGACCTGATCGTCTCCTATGGCCGACACACGTCTGAATGTTTGAATCATTCCGTATTTATGATGGTATAATTACGGTTAAGTATCGGATGCCAGGCCTTGCAACAACCGGTCACTCGGTTTGGCGGGATTTGAGATTCGAATTCGGGGTGGACCAGTTGCTCGACACCTTCTGGTTTCGCTGACTTGATTTCCGGTTGGAATTGACAAGAGAAAATTTGGAAACTTTTTGGGGAGTTGCATTCTCAGATATAAGATCAAAAATTTAGAAAAGCACTTACGCTTGTTCTAAAGTGTGATACTAATACAAACACCACAATGAATAAATAATTTTAAATTACTTAAATTTTATTAAGGGTGAGTCTTTAACTACTACATTAATTTATTTCAACCATCATTTTTGTCTCTCCTTCAGTTACGATGAAATAAGCATCGATTAGGTTCAAGTTCATCTCTCTTGTTCAATGCAACCTTCTTCGTATTTGGGATCGAGCGGGATCATCTGATCTTGATGCATCCAAGCTGTTACCCAATGAGTTCCTAAACGAAGTTGTTGTACACACAACAAAACTTATGCGGGAAGCCAGGTTTTTTTACGAGGGTTTTCCTTTGCTTTCATGTCATATATATTTTTGTTTATTTCGTTCTTGGAGTTTTCCAGAACCACTTGAGGGTGATCGCCAAAAGTAATTCTGTACGTTAATGAGGATAAAGAACCTTCCGCACGATGTTAACTGTCCCAAATATTACAGTTTTCGGCATCTATCTGAGTCCCTTCAGATGTAGTGTTGTTTTACGATGAACAAGACCATTTGCGCTTATTATGAGAGGTTTAATATTCACATCCTTCAGTTTCTACATATCCTTCATCTGCTGTGCCAGTGCTTCGTATTTCGAGACTCTTTCGTTATACGTCCGGTAGATTATGTTCCACGTGATGACCATTAAGTCGCAGTCAATTTTGGTATGCTCGTTCTGAACTAATGTGTGAGGTGAAGTGGAGTGGCGAAAATTGCTGGATAAGCTGCTTTTGGAAACACATCATTTGGTGTATCACCTTCCCCATGTTATTATGTCTTGCCAGGTATTTAGTGCCTGCTATTGCCAAACATCCAGAGGAAAGGTGTTGGAATGACTACTCTGCTCCATTACATAATCTGCATTTGGTGTTGGTTACAGCTTGTTTCATAATATGTTTGGCATAGGTTCTACTTGGAACAACTTGATCCTCAAGCTCAGTTTTTGACCACGATAACTCCTGCTGTGAATGTAAACATTGGTATAGCCCAATTGTTGATTGCCAGCAGTTCGGTCTAAGTGATATCTTTGTTTTCTCTCCGTTTTATCTCATAGTTTTGTTGCGCCCCTAGGAATTCATATCGGACCTCTAAACTCAAACCAGTTACCAGTCGTCCATCAGACAGAATAACGCTTTCCCTATTCACTATCTTTCCTCTCCTCACGGTCACTGTCAAGCATTTTTTCAGACCATACCTCATGTCGATGCCTTTACTGAACGTTCTTACGAGCTTCATTAGTCCTTCCAGCTGTGTTTTGCCTCTTGCATACAAGTTCAGATCGTCCATGTAATAAAGATGCGAAAGCCTGATGTGTTCGTTGATAGAGTATACATACGTTGATCTATTAAGCATTTTACTTAGGGTGTTGAGGGTGAGACAGAACTACAAAGGGCACAAGCTGTCGTCTTGAAAATACCTCTTTTTATCTGTATTTCAGCTATAAGGTTTTAATTAGATATCTGAGCAATGTGATCACCTAACGGTTCACCTTGTAGATCTTGAGAACTTCAAGAAGCCAAGTATGGGGCACCGAGTCAAATGCCTTTCTGTAATCTATACAGGCCATCGAGACGTTCTTGAGGCTGTTTCCGCTTACTTGGTCGACGACATGTTATTTATCACCAAGACCTCCTTGCTTCCTCATCCTTTTTTTTCGATTGTATGTGGCCCTTGCTCTTGTAGGCTACGTGATGATTTTGTATGCCGTGGGTAGGCAAGTTGTTGGTCTATAATTACTTGGCAGTCACGAGTCTCCTTTCTTTGGTAGCAGGTGTGTGATCCCATCTGTGAAATATTCTGTACGGTACCAGGTTTCACGAGTGCCGTAAGTATGAGGCTCGCAAGTACCCTATGTGTTGAAGTCAGGGTCTTCCATCAATAGTTTCGGATGCCACCTATGTCGCTCTGTCACTTGGATTGCTGCCATTTCATTCATATTGGAGTGGTCTTCGATCTTGCGGAGGCGTTGTATCTACATCTGCTCGATTCTCTTCGAGTCTCATATAAAATTCGTTCTTATTGTTGGTAAACAGATTATTTTGTCATTATCCTTTTGTTTTTTCATTATATCTTCTGAGCTTAATCCCTAAGGCAGCAATCTTCTGTTTTAAGGTCTCTTTGCGAGTTTGAAGTCTTAAGTGGTATTAAGCATCTATTTTCATCAGCCTCATTTTCCGGGAATATATATTTAAGCTTTCTTCTCCACCTGTTTGCTAGGGTTTTCGCTATTCAAGTAAGCATGGAGCATTCCTATTTCCTTCCTAAGTGTATTAATTTATTTGTTAATTCAGTCTTTCCTCGGGACCCTCTGTGTGGTATTGTTTTGTTGATTGTTATCGGTTATACATACTGTCATCTGATTTGGAAATTTTAAAGAATTATTTTATTGAGTGGCGATTATGTCCAAATCCCAACAAAACAGAGGTATCTTGTTTCCATCTGAATAACCATGAAAAATATAGAAAATTAGCTGTAACTTTCAATGATTCTCCTATCGAACATAATTTCTATCCAAAATACTTAGGAGTTAAATTAGATTCATCTCTCAATTACAAGGCTCATTTAAATGATCTGAGCCTAAAACTAAAAACTAGGAATAATATTGTTCAGAAATTAGCTGGATCCTCTTGGGGTGCTGATGCTTCCACTCTTCGTACAGCATCTCTAGCCCTAGTCTTTTCTGCAGCTGAGTATTGTTGCTCCGTTTGGTTTAATAGTGCACATACACAAAAAATAGATGCACAATTGAATACATCCATGAGAATAATTACTGGCACCATAAGATCTACACCGGTTCATTGGTTACCAGTATTGTCTAATATTGTCCCTCCCCATATTCGCAGACAGACTGCAGCTCTGAATTCTTGGAATAAATATCATTCTTTTCCCAATTTATTCCCAATTATTTCATATTTTCCACAAAATAGAATTCCCAGATTGAAGT
This sequence comes from Micraspis discolor, assembly GCA_030674115.1. Taxonomy (NCBI): domain Eukaryota; kingdom Metazoa; phylum Arthropoda; class Insecta; order Coleoptera; family Coccinellidae; genus Micraspis; species Micraspis discolor. The sequence continues at coordinate 106,179 of JARTUT010000929.1, read as the reverse complement.
CACGTAAACCATTATGGCATAATACGTTCTTCAATATGAACATAAGTGATAAAGAATTATGGAAGACTGAGTGGAACTCTTACGAAATGTTCAATAAATATCTCGTTTCTGATCCTTCTGAAAAAGTTCCTGGTTTTGATCTTCCAAGAAAAATTTGGACAGTTCTTAATCGTTTGAGAACAGGTCATGGTCGTACCAATGGCATGCTATTTAAATGGAACTCAGTTCCTAGTGCAAGTTGTGAATGTGGAGAAGCAGAAGAAACAATACCCCATCTCATCGATAGTTGTCCCATATATAAATTTCAAGATGGTTTTAGGGCTATTCATGATGTTTCCAACTCTTTCTTGGAATGGGTTATAAATTTCAAACGAATATGATAGGTATTTTTGTTACTCAGTTCTTTTTTTCTGCTTTTGTCTTTTTATTTCCAGATTCAATGTGAACACCTTGAAGAAGTCTCTGTCTCCACCAATAGAAGATCACTCTTGAAGAAAGAAGTCCCTGAAATATATTTCAGCTTATTTTTGTATTTTCACACTTAGACGGGGAGCCAGGGTTTTTTTCACAGGGTTTTTTCCTAGGCTTTTATGTCATACGCCGAATTGTATGACACCCCGTCACTAACCCCTGATCTATATGCTTTATTGTTTGCTAATTAAATATTGTCAGCCAAAAGTTCAAAAGAATATATATATATCGGTTATTTTCGTTTCATGAATTGTATTAACAGCTATGAACACACAATACACCAGGTGGAATCGATCTTCAAAATTCAATGAGGATGCGATAGTTTCTTCCAACGCCGCCGCGTTTACCACTTTCATTGTTTCTATTGTGTTGGTGTTGTGATGCATTTTGTTGATTCTTGGTTTTATATGCATTGGTACGCCCTCCATTTTTGAGTTGTCAAGGAAATATCTGATGCTATCATCAGCACCATCAGTACGAAATGCGCTGAAAAATTCGATATTTATGAGGATAAAATAGGCACTCGGGAAAGTGAAATTCAATCTCTTAAATCCGGTACTGAGAAAGATGAAAACAATTTCACCGAAAACACACGTAAGGGTACGTCCATAGTGAACCGCTTCTCGCGTCTCGCTTTATCGCGGCTGACCAGACCAGCGCTCGGCGAACGGTGAACCTGCTCGATTTTAGCAGGTGGTGGTCATAGTGCACCGCTTCTTAGCGGCATAATTCAGTTTTCATCATGAATTTTTGCGAGAAGGATCTTTTAGCGATCTTACTAGATAGCGATAATGTTTCTTCGAAACATGCAAGGTCTACGGCGTTCACGAAATAAATAGATTACGCCACGAAGTTGGTTAATGTCATACCTTGTTTCCACAGCTGACGGCCCATCCAGACACATTTTTTGAATATTTTCGCATGGGACAATTGACATTCAAATATATTTTAAATCGAATAGAAAATAGATTGAGCAAACAGTGATGCATGGCCTTTCAAACGTTCATCCTATATTATATTATTCTTAAATACTTTAGATATCAAAATTAGTTTCTTTATTTATATCCATGCTTTCGATATTCATTAACTATTACGTTTTAATTCCTCTTAAAATTGATCAAGCAAGCGCACCGACAAGCGAGAAAAGAATTACTTATTCATTCCGGTAAAAGCGGGAAGAAGCCGACCGCGCACTCGTAAGCAGGCGCGCAGGCGCACTATGTCCATGCCCTTACACACACATCAATTTTGGGCGTTCGATAAAAGTTCGTACGAACATTTATCGTACGTCCAAAATATAAAGTAGCTTTCAGACCTGTCGATTTTGTATCGTGGAAGTACATTTTTGATGATTCGCTTCAGTTGCTTATCAGCATGAACCCTTTCAATACTCTTGTTCTTGCTATGTGATTGTTGTACCGTCGGCGGTAAAACCAGGAGTCAGTGGGTTCATCCTATTAATCAGAGAAAACGCTTTATGAACAATTTAGAAGTGACGAAGAAAAGTTTTTTAATTATTTTAGAATGTCAACAGCAAGCTTTGATGAATTGTATGAGAAAAAACTAAATAATTTCCCCAAACACACTGCATTACTTCCTTCTCTGATGGCGGTTAAATCGCAACTAGTAAAGCAAAGCGAACTTCGGTAGTACGAACGAAATTCGATGTGTGTGAAGACGCCGTTTTGATCACATGCGCCACTGTTTTCACGACCACTAGACGGCGGTCGTGTATAGTCGAGACAATGGACGACCGCAACACGGCGTCCGTACGATAACTTTTGAGAAACTTTTGAGAATCGATGTGTGTGTAAAGACACAATCATTTCTTTGCGCCACTATTGGAATTTGGTCGTACGAATTTTTATCGTACGTCCAAAATCGATGTGTGTGTAACTAGCCTGAGAAGCTAGAACGAAAAGTGGATTATCACGAGCAGAGAACAAAAGATAAAAACATCCGTCTTATCGGCATCAGGGAATCCTATGAAGAAAATGTGTTGACCCAGGTCAAGAAACTGTTTCAGGATAAGCTCAACGTATCGGTCGCAGTGGCGGCTTGTCCTATGAGGCAGGTGAGGCCGTGCCTCATCAAAAAATTCTAAACCGTATATTTCTTCATTCCCTTTCATTATCACTTTTTTCCTCAATATTTTTCCCAATCTCACGTTCCTTGTATATTCATAACAAACCAAATCCTCCTTGAATAAACGGTTGGAGGCATGCCTAACGCAGGCTTCTTTGACTGAATTAGCGTGTTATCTACTTCGATGACCTTCGAGAACGTTATGGAAAGCCGTTCTAGGATTAATCCGAGGCTGGCCTCTGCGCGATCTTAGCCGATCTGAGATCGTTTCGTTTCTGCGATGTCCAGCGGGTTATCTGCGTCGAAGCGATGAGAACATATCTACGGCTTTGAAGGCGGCTTCTCGAGGAATTAGAGGCTGGCCTCAGGTTTTTATTCGAGTTAGTCGGGAAGCGGGAAATAGAGAAACAGGGTTAGTTCACTTTGTCGTTATTTAGAGGTATCGCGTTTGCTGTGTATCGCGTATGATTATATTCTTTTTTAGGTGAATTTTTTCTGAAATATAAATCTTTTTTATTGAAAGTGACTACCAGATCGCGAAATGGATTCAGCGGGACCTAGTAATAGTAAATCTTTTGAAATTCCTAAGGAACATGTTCAGTGTACTTGTGATATTGTTAATTTTTAATAAATAAGTAACATTTTTCGACTCATTCGTATGATGATAAATTATATTTAATTAAGGAAGTTAAGCGACCTGTACCAGATTTGAGGAAATCTCTAGTGTCTAGTGGTGGGGTCGGTAAATCAAATCGAGGATTCCAAAATACGTGGTATGACAAGTAGGACTGGCTTTGAAAAAATATTTTGTTGTTGGCCGTGCATATTATTCTCGGCAACTAATGGAAATTCCGACAGAGTTTGGTCGAAAAGTGGTTTTAGTGATTTGAAAAATTTATCTCGGGGTCTATCACTACACAATAAAAGTGCCCAGCATATTTCATCTAATTGCAAGCTTACCGTTATGAGAAAGCAAAAACAAAATATCGCCACAGCAATAGACAATGCGCGTCAAATAGAAATTGAAAATTTCAATGCTAAAGTCAAAGAAAATCGACAAATTCTAAGAAGTTTAATAGATATTACGATGCACCTCTGTATGCAAGAGTTACCTTTTAGGGGCAGGATGAATCGAATGAGTCTTTAAATCGCGGAAATATCAAGAATTGGTAGATCTTGTTAGTGAATTTGACACGAATTTAAAAACCTTTTTAGAAAATGACACCAACAGTAAATCGGTATTTTCTGGTACATCTAAAACCATTCAAAATGAATTAATTGATTCGGTTGCTTTTGTTGTGAATAAACAAATCGAGGACGAAATTTCACAATCATTGTTTTTTTTTTGGCAAGTTGATGAAACAACTGACATAAGCTGTCATTCCCAGTTATCAGTCATTTTCGTTATGTAATAGATGACCAACTTGTTGAGCGCTTCATGCGTCTGCTGTTTCGTTTAGGCGGTGCAGGGCGCTACCTCTGTGCAGATAGCCGGTAAAGTTAGCCGGTAAACTTTCCGAAGACACCCGATCGCCCATAGGCGTCCGTCACGACATCAGCAATATGGAAAATGTTCAATGGAAGAATTGGAGAGTTTTACCGAACAACCGACAAACTTTCAATCGAGAATAGGTCGTACTTAGTAATTTCTAACATTGCAGGCGCGGAAAAAATCTGCGTTGAAGAGAGCTTTCGATTGAGCCTAGTCTTGTTTTCTTACGTACGGGATAACAGGGTGAAAACCACCTCAAAGTGGTTTTTTGACTCTCAAGAGTTGTTATCGTATTTTCTTCAAAATCTGAAGTTGAGGAAAAAATCTGCGTTGAAGAGAGCTTTCGATATAGCCTAGTCTTGTTTTCTTACGTAGGGGATAACAGATTGAAAACCACCCTTGAGTGGTTTTTTGACTCTCAAGGGTTGTTATCATATTTTCTTCAAAATCTGAAGGTGCGGAAAAAATCTGCATTGAAGAGAGCTTTCGATTGAGCTTAGTCGTGTTTTGTTACGTAGGGGATAAAAGGGTGAAAACCACCCTTAAATGGTTTTTGAAGTGAAAACTTCTTTAGCGACGCTGAGCACTCTCTTGTATGGGTAAAAACATCCAAACTCGCGTCAGGGTCACGTGATTGTCATCGAAAAAGCGTAAGATCGAGGAGTAGGAGAGGGAATAATATCCCACACTCTTTCTACCGTGCCTGCGTGTGCTGTTTCGTTTAGGCGGTGCAGGGCGCTTGTGCGAATGTTTGTGTATGTTAATGTAATATAAATTAGGTTTGTTCGCGTGGCAGTTCGGAACTGTAATTTTTGGTAATTTGTGGTTCCCACCCGTTCGTCTGGGACGGAACAGGAGTTCCTTGTCGTTCGTGTGGTCGGAACACTTGATTTCGGAACTGTTCGTTACTGTTCTTACGGTTCCTTATCTAGAGATGGTACAAGGTACAACAGAAGAAGCGGTAAATTCAAATCATCGGTGATTCAAATTTTCAGTAGTTCTAATTGGCAATTAAGTTATATATTTGGTGACTAGGATATTCGCATAGCTGTTTTTGAGTATATTTGATGTTGTGGGAGTATAAATTTTTAATCAATTCGTTATAATAGCTTCTCAAAATGTTTGTTCTCGAAGAAGAGGAAGGATCATTTGCAATAGATGAATAAAACAATTGCATAATTGTTGATCAAAGTATGTAAGATAATTATTTTATATTATTTATATATACGATATTTCGTATTTATATACTATATATTTATTTTTGTTATTCCGTGATTGTAGTATCTTTATTTTTAACCACTCAAAATGTATTGAAAATTTAGGAAGGAAACGGAGGAATGACCTCTTTCAAGAACACAAGGACTTGTTAAAACAATTCTTATCTAAAAATAATTACAAAGCTATGAAAATTGTTAGAAAATATTTTTATTTATTTCCCAAATGCCACCAGTTCCATATACAATTACCTAATTCTATTATATAAAATTTTCTGTACACAGTTTCACCAAAATTACAATGAAATAACAGAAAAATTCACAGTTTATCCAGATATGAACTAACAAAAATAATTTCTCCACTGATGACCACTACTACATGTATTGAAATTTCAAATTATAATTAAATTAAATCATTTCTTTAAATATTTCATTACATATAAATTATATTTACAGTTATTTATATGGATATGTTTATGTTTATTTATTTATGACAAAAAAATTGTTCAATTTTAATATTTGTAATTTCTAAAGTATTTCCACCGTATTAATAACACAATAACTTATTCAATATCTTTTTAACACTATCCATGATATGATCCATGATCATTGAACTCTATATGAATACCTATATGGTATTTAGAGTTCAATGTCCATGATGTACTACATAACCTTACTTTCACTTATCTATGCACTTAACGAAATCGTTTTGAAATTATCTGTTCCCACCTGTTCTCACCCGTTCGTGTCATAGAACAACTTGCGACGATTCCAAGAGTTACAGAACCTGGTTCTCTGTGACCCCAGTACAACTGGGAATTGCCACCCGAACAAACCTATTGTCATTTTTGTGTACGATAGCGCAATAAATGAATATTGTATTCCACCACATAAATAATAACACTTTTATACTGATAATGAAAGCAATTCATACAAAATTATTCTCTAACCATTCCAAAATATCATAAATGCACAACGTTAATATTGAAGTTTTCATTTCTGCCGGCACTCCCGGAGTGCTACCGGTGTTTTTTTTGCACTTCTGGCGCACTGGCGAATTCATTAAAAAATGCTTCTGTTGGGTCATTTTAATGAACAATCTTTGGTTCCTAAATTTTATGAATTAAATATTGAGCAGAATAAATTTGACATACTCTCACTGTCAGAGACTTGGTTAAATGATTCAGTTGATTCGAGAAACACTGGTGGGGGGTTTCGTTATATATTCATAAAAGTTATCGATTTGAACGGCTTGATATTCCAAACAATTCTAATTTATAACAGTTATTCGTTAAAATTCATTGTAAGGGAATTTCTTTTGTAATTTCTGTTGTTTATAAACCACCTCACTTATCATATAAACTTTTTATTGATGCTCTAGAGAAATGACATGAAGTCCCGGTGATTTTCTCTGAACGATAGTCATCACAGATCGATATTTGATTGACAAATGCCGGGCTCATTAATAAGTGTTAGTTGGCGTAATATTAGGTAATCAAAATTTTTCATAACGGGTAATCATAGAGATAGAATTCAATCTCTGTGGCTGAAATAATATACATTGTCAAAATTCAGAAAAGCACTGACGTAAGTTTTTAGGGAAGAAAATTATAGCTTCGTAAAAACTTGGGGAAAATTATGAGTAGTTATATTTAATTTGAAATGTAGGTTTGTTCATTCATTAGGCATTCATATTTGCATCATATTGTCCCATAGTACGAGAAAAGACTATTGTTCATTAGATCAGAGTGCTTATAGATTTCTTATGGTTTGAATATTTACTCATAAGTAGTTCAACAAGAGCGTCGTGTGAATGAAAACTAAAAAGTTTCAAGTTACTATCCTCATTTTCTCTCACATATATAAGGCATTTAAGTATGAATAAGGAGGCCAAAGTAAGAATATTTTTTCCCTAAAAAGAGGTCTACAGGAGCTCCGCGGATGGCAATTAAATATTAAGCGAATAATTCTCTTTTGAATAATGAAAACTCTATTCACATCTGAAGAATTACCCCAAAGGTGAATGTTTTAGGATAGATGACTATATACTAAGGAATAGTAGACATCAATCAGAGATCTGAAAGGAAGTGAACTATTCACACGACTCAAGGCGTAAAAGGAGCTATTGAGTTTCTTACAAAGAGCATCAATATGCGAATGCCATTTTAAATTTTTGTCAGTGTGTACGCTCAAAAACTTAACGTGGTCTTTTGATCATATAACTGTATCTCAAGACCGAACAAAAAATGTGTCACCCCCAACGTTAGACAAACTAAATCGAATGCACACTATCTTACTGAGATTCATATTGATTCTGTTTTTGTGACATCATTCAACAAAACCCTGAATAATAAGCTCACACAAATATTTTAATTCGTAAAACTTCTCTACTGAAAGCGCTATTGAGGAATCATCAGCAAACAATATTATCCTTACAATCAGATGGACAGATTTATTGTAGTTGGATAATTTGGTGAAAACTTTATTCAAGTTTGAAGGTAAATCTTTTACAAACAAGAGAAATAAGAGTGGTCCCAGGACAGAGCCCTGTGAAACTCCCAATTTCAAATTTCGCTAACTTGAATAAAAATCGTCAACTCGTACGGAGACAAGTCAATTAATGAGGTAGCTCCGAATCCAATCATGAAAGATACCTCTGAATCCCAGGTTATAAAGTTTATCTAAAATAAACTGATGCGAGAGACTATCAAATGCTCGTGACAAATCGAAAAACAGGGCAGCAACATGTGCGCCGCGATCCAGATGCTTATAGATAAACTCAACAAAATTCAGCGCTCCAGTTTGAAGCTCTGAATCCATGCTGAGCACTATCAATAATTTGAAATTTGTCGAGATAGCCCATCATTCTGTTACATACAATCTTCTCAAATACTTTGGAGAAGGTACTCAGGATGGCAATTGGTCTGCAGTTCGATACCGCAGTCATGTCATCTTTTGTGAAGACTGAAATAATGCAGGCTTTTTTTAGGGAGTGAGGAAATACTCCGGTAGTAACTGAGAAATTTATGAGATTTGCGAAATGAGGACTTAGCCAACCCATTATCAGATTCAAAATTCGGGCAGAAACGAAATCGACTTCAGAGCATTTGGTTTTTTCAGTGATTTAACAGTATCAACCACCTCGTGATCAAGTACCGGTTAGATAAAGAAATTTGAATTAAGCATAGTTGCAGTTGTACAGGTGGTGTGAAATGAACCTTTGAAATAACTATTAACAGAAGTCTCCGCGATCGTGGTGAAATAATCCATAAATATGTCAGCTACTTTGGGATCATTATATAAAACGCCATCAATACTACGGGAAATAGATTTACGATTCTTCGCTGTTCTACCAGTCATAGTATTCACCATATCCCAGACCGTCCTATTCTTGTTGAATGATTGTTTGGGCTATTACCATCATCTATTGTGGATGTAATGTTTTCCGACGTTTCGATAGACATCTTCTATCTTTATCAAGGAGGAAAAGTAAAAAACCTTTTGAAAATTATCAATTTTCAAAAAGTCAATATTGACAGAAGTCATGAAAGAAAATGAACGATGTTATATACTCATCTGTGATATGATGATATTTTTAAGTTGGATCGAACTATCGGAGTCCAAACTTCTGGCAGATCTATAGATGGAGCACTTATGGAATCAGGTGTTATTTTCAAAAATGCTGTTTCTTTGATTTTTCTTCTTGCAAGTTTTTCTTCTTTGGATATTATTGATGCTTCATTCCACTTTATACGATGATTCTCATCTACAGCATGTTGGACCAACCTGGATTTGTCGCTGTCTAGTACTCGTAGAAGCTTCTGATGTTCTTTTATTCGTACATTCAGAGGGCGTTTAGTTTCTCCGATGTAAGATCTTCCGCACTCGCAAGGTAATTCATATATGCAGTTCTTTGTCCTTTGTGTCTCATTATTAGGCTTAACTTTTGTAAGTTTAGCTCTGATAGTGTCCTGAGTTTTGAATGCAGTCGTTATGTTGTATCTATTTCCAATTCTTCTCATTTTCTCCGACAAACCTTTTACATAAGGAATTACGGTTTTAATGGTCTGATTTATATCTGTTGGTTCAGGTTAACTTTCTCTTGTTCGCTAGCTATTTCTAAAAAATTTTGGGGTAGCCATTGCTTCTAAGAGTTCATGAGATGTTATTTATTTCTTCATTTTGGTCTTCTTCAGTGCAACAAATATTTATTGCTCTATCAAATAAACATTTTGCTACTCCCAATTTAATGTTTAGTTGGTGGTTTGAATCAAAATGTAGATATTGTTCTGTGTTCGTTGGCTTTTTATACACAGTGGTTCTTGAGATTCCATTTTGTTTATGTACGAGTACATCTAAGAATAGAAGTTGTCTGTCTTTCTCGATTTCCATTGTGAATTTAATTGATTCCTCTTGATTGTTTAGATATTGAAGGAATTTATCTACAGTGTCTCTTCCATGTTGCCAAATAATGAAAGTATCATCAACAATATCTCGTCATAGTCCTATTCTTATTATTTGATGTTTCAATAAAATGTTTGTTGTATTTAAATTTTGTGCTCTTAATAAGAGAATGATAGGAGGCTTTTGCTCTTTATATAAATCATAAGAGGTTTTTTGAGGTTAAGGGACAAAGCGAAGGCACGATTTAAAAACATAAAACTGAGAATAGGTGGGAGGAATACAAGCACTTGCGTAATGTGGTAAATCAGGCTATAACAAAAGAAAAGCGATTATATTTCCATCATATCACCGTGAATGCCTCAAGTAGGGAACAATGAAAGGAACTCAAATCTCTTGTAATATCGAACAAATCACGATCGGATCTCAACTTCGATGAACCGGCACCTAGTCGGTGTGAAACTTGAGCGCTAACCTCTAGGCCACCGAAGCACTGTGATTGAGCTACGCGGGGCTATATGAAGTGCCGCCAAGTTATCCCTACACACACCCCTGCCAGTGACGGAGTGCCGCTACACACTCCCTTACCAGTGACGGAGTGCCGCTTCAGTTCAGTATTGGATTATTATAGATATAATTTGATTTTTTCAGAATTCAATTTTTGTATTGGGGATGAGGAAACGGTTCTGATATTCTCAAAGGATCTGAAAAATAGTGCTCCTGGTTTCGATAATCTTTCGATATTGTTTATCAAGATTTATTATCCTCTAATACTTCCTTTCATTGTGAACATCTTCAATTCAATTTTGCTTGAGTCAAAGTTCCCTTCATCCTGGAAGCATGCTCAGGTTACCCCTATTCCCAAAACTCGTAATTCTCAGGAGCTCTCTGATCTTAAACCAATCAGCATTTTGTCAGGTTTATCCAAACTGTTCGAGAAAACAATAGCTGACCAACTTGCCGAATATCTCGAAAAAATTCGATTTTGCCAGGAGTTCAATCGGGCTTTCGTCCTGGATTTAGTACTACTGGTGTACAGCTGGGGGTGACTGATGATATACTGCGCTTGATGACTCTGTGTGTGGCTTTGTTTCTTCTAGACTTTAGCAAGGCCTTCGGCACGATGAAGCATGATGTTTTCTTAGCTATTTTAGCATCGTGTGGAGGCCGCGGGGATGCTCTACGACTTTTCGGGTCATATCTGGCGGGACGTTCACAGTGTGAAGTTAAGTGGTAAAACCAGCCAGGCTAGAAATATTCTAGATGGTGTTCCTCAGGGTAACATCCTAGGCCCACTCCTTTTTTTGGTTTACACTAGCCAGTTCATCAGGTTTATTCGGTATTTTAGCGTCCTTATGTACGCGGATGACTTTCAGCTCTATTACGATTTCGCCATAGGTGACCTGGATAATAAAGCGTTGAGAATGAATGCGGATCTGAATCGGATGGCGGACATTGCTGCAAAACATGCGTTGAAACTGAATTCGAAAAAATCATCTGCTCTCGTTTTCGGCTCGAACAAGAACATAATTATTATTAAAGACAAATACAAACCGACAATTTATGGTGATGTCATACAATTCGTTGATAACGCAAGAGACTTCTCTCAGGTTTCGTGAACACGTGGTGAGTGTGGTTCGGAGGGCGTATGGAGCGTTGAGATTACTGTACCTACATAGGTCGTACCTTCCTGTGCATACTAAGAGGGTTCTGTGCGAGTGTTGGTCCTGTCGCAGTTCACTTATTGCTCTCTCGTGTTTAGTTTTTGTCTCGACAAAGAAACTGCAGAGCGGATCCAACGTATGCAGAACTCCTGATTAGGTTCATTTATAGAATTAAGAGGTATTATCATGTATCTCATAAGTTGGGAGTGTTGGGTTGGCTTCCGATGGAGATTTCTTTTGATTTTTTTTCGCTGTGTGTATTCCATAATATTATTTTGAAGAGAAGCCCACCATATCTCTTCAACAGATTGGTATATAGAACGGACGTTCATAACATCAACATATTATGATATTCCTGATCATTTGAAACTGTTGAGTCAAAAATAAGATCAAGGCACTTCTCCTCGATTCCTTATCAGCATAGTTTCTCTGTCATCTCTGTTAATTTTTGTCTGTTAAAATGCTCATTTATATGTATTTTTTTTTTCTTGACTTTTTATAATTTTCTCTATGTTTTCAAATAACAAGGGTTAAGTAGTAGCACCTTTGGGTGAACTTCCCCTTAAGATTTCTTGTGAAATAAAGACGTTATTATTATTATTATTAAATGAACGCAAGGATACGCTGGAACCTACCTTTGTTGAATGGACCCAGAATATCGATAAGCACTGTCCAGATCTCCTTATAGCTTTCACACACGATTCGAATTATTTTGAAACAATGTTTGAGTTGTAACTGTTAATTAATTATATTATATTCGTGAATCGAGCCGTCACTTCAACAATTCCAGGTCGCAGAATGAATTCAAAAATTAAACTATTTCAAGACGCATATGTCACCAGATGTCGTGTGTTCCAATATTTTCCAACGTATTTATTTATCTGTTTGACAAAAATGAAAATTAAAATGAAAATGAAATAGACTGATGATTCAGCGATCATTTAGAAATGAAGAAATAATGTATTGAAAATTAAAAACCATAGTAACGAAAATTGATTATAACTTATTGGATGTTGCAATAACAATTAATGTAGGAAAATTATCGACTGACATCAATTTTGACTGATGTCATATCTTAAATGAAGAATAACTATTAAGTAAACCTGATTTCAAATTCTCAAATCTAAAATTTTTTGAAAAATTATGGGAAATACACTTCATAAAATCCTCACACATTCTTTTGGTTGCTTTTAATTTGAGCTTTCAGAGGAAATGATGAAAAACTGAGGACAGTTATTTTTATATCGCCTATATATAGGTTATTTAAATAAAACACACTATAAAAAGTTATTATATTAGCTATCGATTTCAGCGTTACGCCATAATCAGGCCAGCTGAAAATTCAAGTATTCTTTCAATATTCCATCCACAATTCAATCTATAAACATAAATCAGATGAACTAAAATTATGTTGAATGATTATTTGGGCTATTACCATCATCTATTGTGGATGTAATGTTTTCCGACGTTTCGATAGACATCTTCTATCTTTATCAAGGAGGAAAAGTAAAAAACCTTTCGAAAATTATCAATTTTCAAAAAAGTCATCAACTAAAATTACACAATTATAGCATTTTTCTCCCGAATATTTTCTTTTATTGCTAGGTTAGGTAACAGGTAAGAGAGGCAGTATATTACTCTAATATACAGTGTTCTATTACGTTTTTCCTAAAGAACATGCAAAAATGAAAAGGATCCACTATTGTAAACTCAATTTTTCTTATGAATTAATTTCTCAATCATTTAAGTGCTGTGCTAGAAGGAAATGTCTGAAAAATGAAACGGGATGCGGTAGCTGAGCATACGGTGGTCGGTATGTCAATGTAATGTAGAAGGCGGGAAGTTTGAATTTAATTTGTGGTGTCAATATATTTGAAAATATTCACGTTCCCGTCGAAATCTGAGGGGTCGTTTAATAAATGTTGGTTGTTTTTATTTTTAATAATTTCGTAATTTTTCAAGTAATGTAGCTTTTTGAAAATATTTCCCTTGTGTAATATCTCCAAGTTGTCCATTGTCGTTCTGTGATATTGTACCATCATTCCTAGTGCTGAGCTTGGTCGGTGTTTTGATGTTCATCTAATCTTTTTTCATCGTTCTTGTATTCATGCAAATCAAAAACAGGGGTAGTCTGAGCATGTCTTGAAATGCCGCTCTGTTTGTCTCTTTTTATCTTTTGACTCTTTTTACTATGCTCTTATCCTATTACTGATGTGAAAACAGCCGAGTAAGATAGCAGAGTTTTGTACAGAATTTTTCGTACGCCACTGGAATATTGGCCGGATAGAGATGCAAACAATTTTGATTCGCCGAGATAATTTGAGATTTTTCTATTTTCACGTTGGAATCTGGATACGGTACGTTCTCTACTACGATGGCCCATGATAAATCCATCACCAGCACTCATTCCACAGCACCCCCGGGTCGAATATGCCGAATGACGAACGAGTTTTCAATAAAAATATTCTTATCTGGCAAACTAGACATAGGATTGATGTAAATTTTGGCAATAGCGTCCAGGAAAATAAACAGATATTAACTTCATATGCCACTTTTACTTGCACCCCACAGGGGGGTCAGTAGGTACTCGGCCTGATTTTTAAAAATTCATAAAAAATCAACCATACATGAGAATGCCATCAAACTCCTGCAGAATTATCAACCTGTCGATAAAAAAATAATTCAGTAGTTATCTCTGACTTGCAACTCCTTGGGGGGCTAATATAACGGCTTAATGATTATTCAAGCAGATACGAATATCTCGAGAACTACACATAGAATCGACACTATATTTGGTATTTATTCTTCTCTCTTAATACAGAGAATAACTCTATGACTCACTTCCACTTGCACCCCTTGGGGGGCTAGCCGACTTCCAGCCGAGTTTTCTGAGAGTAATTCATACCTGGGAAACTAGCCATAGGATTGAGGTTAAATTTCACAATAACATTAAGAAGCATCAATTCACAATTTGAGCATATGTCACATTCACTTGCACCCCCAGAAGTCCGTAGTACTCGGCCAGATTTTTAAAAATTCATAAAAAATCAACTATACATGAGAATGCCATCAAACTCCTGCAGAATCTTCTACATTACGACAAAAAAATAAATCAGAAGTTTTCTCTGACTTGCAAGCCCTTGGGGGACTAAAAAAACGGCTTAATGATTATTCAAGCAGATACGAATATCTCGAGAACTAGACATAGAATCGACACGAAATTTGGTATTTATTCTTCTCTCTTGATACAGAAAATAACTATATGACTCACCTCCACTTGCACCCCTTGGGGAGGGCTAGCCGAGTTCCAGCCGAGTTTTCTGTGAGTAATTCATACCTGGGAAACTAGACATAGGATTGAGGTCAAATTTCACAATAACATTGAGAAGTATTAACTCACAATTTCTGCATATGCCACATTCACTTGCACCCCCCAGGGGGGTCCGTAGGTACTCGGCCTGATTTTTAAAAAGTCATAAAAATCAACTATACTTGAGAATGCCATCAAACTCCCGCAGAATCATCTACATGTCGACAAAAAAATAATTCAGTAGTTATCTCTGACTTGCAACCCCTTGGGGGGCTAAAAAAATGGCTTAATGATTATTCAAGCAGATACGAATATATCGAGAACTAGACATAGAATCGACACGAAATTTGGTATTTATTCTTCTCTCTTAATACAGAGATTAACTCTCTGACTCACTTCCACTTGCACCCCTTGGGGGGGGCTAGCCGAGTTCCAGCCGAGGTTTCTGTGAGTAATTCATACCTGGGAAACTAGACCTGGGATTGAGGTCAAATTTCACAATAACATTGAGAAGTATCAACTCACAATTTCTGCATATGCCACATTCACTTGCACCCCCCAGGGGGGTCCGTAGGTACTCGGCCTGATTTTTATAAATTCATAAAAAATCAACCATACATGAGAATGCCATTAAACTCCTGCAGAATCATCTACATGTCGACAAAAAAATAATTTAGTAGTTATCTCTGACTTGCAACCCCTTGGGGGGCTAAAATAACGGCTTAATGATTATTCAAGCAGATACGAATATCTCGAGAACTACACATAGAATCGACACGAAATTCAGTATTTGTTCTTCTTTCTATATACACAAAATAACTTTTTGACCCACTTCCACTTGCACCCCTTGGGGGGTGCTAGCCGAGTTCCAGCCGAGTTTTCCGTGAGTAATTCATACCTAGGAAACTAGACATGGGATTGAGGTCAAATTTCACAATACCATCCAGAAGCATCAACTCATCATTTTTGCATATGCCACATTCACTTGCACCCCACAGATTTCGTGTCGATTCTATGTCTAGTTCTCGAGATATTCGTATATGCTTGGATAATCATTAAGCCGTTTTTTTAGCCCCCCAAGGGCTTGCAAGTCAGAAAAAACTCCTGATTTATTTTTTTGTCGTAATGTAGAAGATTCTGCAGGAGTTTGATGGCATTCTCATGTATAGTTGATTTTTTATGAATTTTTAAAAATCTGGCCGAGTACCTACGGACCCCCCTGGGGGGTGCAAGTGAATGTGACATATGCTCAAATTGTGAATTGATGCTTCTTAATGTTATTGTGAAATTTAACCTCAATCCTATGGCTAGTTTCCCAGGTATGAATTATTCTCAGAAAACTCGGCTAGCCCTCCCCAAGGGGTGCAAGTGGAGGTGAGTCATATAGTTATTTTCTGTATCAAGAGAGAAGAATAAATACCAAATTTCGTGTCGATTCTATGTCTAGTTCTCGAGATATTCGTATCTGCTTGAATAATCATTAAGCTGTTTTTTTAGCCCCCCAAGGGCTTGCAAGTCAGAGAAAACTCCTGATTTATTTTTTTGTCGTAATGTAGAAGATTCTGCAGGAGTTTGATGGCATTCTCATGTATAGTTGATTTTTTATGAATTTTTAAAAATCTGGCCGAGTACTACAGGACCTTCTGGGGGTGCAAGTGAATGTGACATATGCTCAAATTGTGAATTGATGCTTCTTAATGTTATTGTGAAATTTAACCTCAATCCTATGGCTAGTTTCCCAGGTATGAATTACTCTCAGAAAACTCGGCTGGAACTCGGCTAGCCCTCCCCAAGGGGTGCAAGTGGAAGTGAGTCATAGAGTTATTCTCTGTAGTAAGAGAGAAGAATAAATACCAAATTTAGTGTCGATTCTATGTCTAGTTCTCGAGATATTTGTATCTGCTTGAATAATCATTAAGCCGTTTTTTTAGCCCCCCAAGGGGTTGCAAGTCAGAGATAGCTACTGAATTATTTTTTTGTCGACATGTAGATGATTCTGCAGGAGTTTGATGGTATTCTCATGTATGGTTGATTTTTTATAAATTTTTAAAAATCAGGCCGAGTACCTACTGACCTCCCTGGGGGGTGCAAGTGAATGTGGCATATGCAGAAATTGTGAGTTGATGCTTCTCAATGTTATTGTGAAATTTGATCTCAATCCTATGGCTAGATTTCCAGGTATGAATTACTCACAGAAAACTCGGCTGGAACTCGGCTAGCTCCCCCAATGGGGTGCAAGTGGAAGTGGGTCATAGAGTTATTCTCTTCATTAAGAGAGAAGAATAAATACCAAATTTAGTGTCGATTCTATGTCTAGTTCTCGAGATATTTGTATCTGCTTGAATAATCATTAAGCCGTTTTTTTAGCCCCCCAAGGAGTTGCAAGTCAGAGATAGCTACTGAATTATTTTTTTGTCGACATGTAGATGATTCTGCAGGAGTTTGATGGCATTCTCATCTATGGTTGATTTTTTATGAATTTTTAAAAATCAGGCCGAGGACCTACTGACCCCCCTGGGGAGTGCAAGTGAATGTGGCATATGCAGAAATTGTGAGTTGATGCTTCTCAATGTTATTGTGAAATTTGACCTCAATCCTATGTCTAGTTTTCCAGGTATGAATTACTCACAGAAAACTCGGCTGGAACTCGGCATCCCAAAGATGGGATAAATAGTTTTTAGTTCCTTGTGATTATCTTCCGAAAGTGGGATGTTGAGGAGTCTGTTAAATAAAAACCTGAAAACGGTTATTTTTATTGGAGGAATATCGTGTAGTATTCACTTATATAGAGGGTGGCCATTTGAAAACGAAACAGACGAGATTACAGACGAAGTAAATTTTTTCGATAGAAATGCTCGGACAGGTCGATTTCTGTTTCGAGGGGGACAACTTAAGATGTAGGTTACGGACCTAATTTATAGCTGGACATTTGTAGGAAAGGTGATCATGTGCGCCGCAGCGATAACAATATTTCGCTGTTTGTTGTAATTTTGGGGTATGCTTTTGTAATGCTTGACCTCACATGTTGTACGTCTTCTTTTCATCAAAATTTTCCATTTGCCTTGTTACAGCTTCTAATGCGTTCTATTCTGCTAGAATTGAAACGAGTGTTATTGAATCCCCATAGTTAATACTTTTCTCCTCAAATCCACAGATTGACAGTTTTTGACAACCTGATGATAAAGTGAATTTACATTTTTGTGCTTGATGTCTCAGGCATATTAGGAGTTTTTCTAACTTCTCTTCGGACTTTTGCTTAATTAATCAGAATATATGCTTTTCATAAAGTTTGCTTTTATTCATCCTGTTTTTCAACTGCGCTAGTTTCTGTTACATGGGCACCTCGCAAGTTATAGTATATCACTTGGATAGTTAATACCCCCAACTGAAGAAGTGTTGCTATATTAGCAGCTTCTAGATATATTTCTAGTGCTCTTTCCCACTTTTCCCATTGTACTTCTATAGAACCTACTTCACCCTCAGAATTTAATGGTTCCAATGGTAATAAATTTGACATCTGGAACTATTTTTGTTTTTTAATCATACGATAGATGACTCACTTGTATATATTACTCATTTCGTGTACATAAGTAACACTTAGGTATACATAAATTCAGTGAACTGAGTTTTATACTACTTATAACATAGGAAAGTTGGCCTTTAACTTTTTTTTATAAGGTACATTATGAGATATTCATATACGTGTTTTATTTATAATCGCAGAGGTAAACTGATTGAACGATTTTCTGTCCTTTCTATTCACAGAAAATGTTATTTTTATTCTATTTGACTTATGTATCGTATTCATAAAGACTCATTTCAGCATATATTCCTCCAATGTATTATATTCACTGAAAGTAATACTGATTGTACGATATTCTGTCCATTCTATTCACAGAAAATTTTATTGAATTCATTTAACTTCTATTTGACTTATGTATCTTATTCATAATGATGGAAAATTTATGGAAACTATGGTGATTATAAAATGTTTCAAGCTTTAAGGTCTAAAACTATGTCTAATCAGAAAGGATTATGAAAAATACCTAATTTTAGTTCAGTCTGATGTCAAAAGATGTCCAAAAAAACTTTTTGACTTTGTCTCTGTTGGTTCTAAGAACTCAGGATTTCAAAATAAGATGACCTATGAACAACGCACAGGTGAGTCAGGTAGTGAAATTTGTAATTTATTTGCGGACTATTTTGAGGGCGTCTTTACTAGGTCGGATCCATCTAAAAATGCCCCTGCAAGCACAAGCTCTCCTGACCATTACTTCTTGAGCTCATTCGATGTCACTACTGATCAGGTTAAAGAGATAATGCTTGGATTGGACGAAAAGAAGGGAGCTGGCCCTGATTCAATACCCCCATCTTTCTGAAAAAGTGTAGTTCTGCCCTAAGTAGCCCTCTTGCATTAATATTCAATAAATCTCTTCGAGTGGCTTATTCCCCAATTCCTGGAAGGTTCCTAGCATAACCCCCGTTTTCAAAAAGCGGTAGTAAAAATTCTGTAGAAAATTATCATCCCATCAGTAAGCTATGTGTATTCGAGAAGGTGTTTGAATTAATAATTTATAAAAGTTTACTTAGTTATATGCAATCTCGAATAATACCTGAGCAGCACGGTTTTGTCAAAGCAAGATCAGTTGAAACCAATCTCATAAAACCAATCTCATATGTTTCATTGAATATATACAAGACAATCTAGACCAGGGAATCCAGGTTGATGCTGTATATACTGATTTTAGTAAGGCTTTTGACCGAATAAATATCAAAACCCTTCTGAACGAGCTAAAGAATGTCGGTGTCATGGGCACGTTGTTGAAGTGGTTCGAGTCTTATCTTACGAACAGATCTCAGTATGTCAAGATGGGAAGTTTCAGATCGCGATCATTTTTTCAGCATCAGGGGTACCACAGGGTTCCCATTTGGGTCCTCTTCTGTTTATAATTTACATAAACAGAATAAAAACGTGTTTTAAAGTATGTAAATTCCTGTTGTTCGCAGATGATTGAAACTTTTTGCACGAGTTCAAAGCATTCAGGACTGTTTGGATTTACAGAGTGATCTAGACAGCCTTTTCCGCTTTTGTGAAGATTTCAGCTTACATTTGAACCTAGCTAAGTGCTGTGTGGTTTCTTTCACACGAAATATGTCTGTCTTTTACCATCAATATTCTTTTGGTGGAACTGTTCTGCGGCGCACAGGTGTGGTGAGGGATTTGGGTGTTATGCTAGACTCGAAGCTCCTCTTTGATGAGCATATAAATAATTTAGTATGTTCAGGTAACAAAGTTCTTGGGTGGATTATGAGACAATGTCTTCAATTCAATAGTGGTGAAGCAATTCGGGTGTTGTATTATGCCTTCGTTCACTGTAAGCTCAACTTCGCGTCTTCGGTTTGGTGTCCTCAATATAATGTCCATATCGAAAGATTGGAAAGTGTGCAGGCTAAATTTCTTAGGTTTCTGAGTTATAGGACAGGTTTCCACCTGAGACCTCGGGATCCTGAAAATTATGTTGTTCGTTTGAGACATTTCAAGATGATCAGCTTGAAGGACAGAGGAAAGATTAACGACGTAGTTTTCATATATAAGATACTCTCAGATCAATGGGATTGTCCCAAAATTTTAGAGTCAATCGATTTTTATGTTCCGCAAAGACATCTGAGGAGACCCCTGTATTCTACCTGACCACCTATAGAACCAACAGTGCAAGGTTTTCACCATTGTCAAGGATGATAGCTTTATGTAATAATCATGTGAATAATATTGATTTATTTTTAGAAAAGAATCTAAGTTCATTTAGGAAAATTGTTAGGGATGTTTATGCAGGTACAATAATTGTAAATCACTATTATTTTGGAAATCACTATTATTTTGGAAAATCTTTTTATTTGTTGTTAATATTATAATGTTGTCTATAAATATGTAATTAGTGGGCGCTTCTATCGGGTGTTTACACCTGTCAGCGTTCTTTTGTGAAATAAATAAATAAATAACGTCTCATTTCAACATGTATTTCTCCAATATATCGTATTTTATCCATCCTATTCACAGAAAATATTATTGAATTCATTTTAATTCTATTTGACTAATGTATCTTATTCATGAAGTCTAACTGTCCTATGTATCGTATTCATGAAAAATATTATTATAGTAATTGTTTACTTTTGGTGCATCCTGTTTTCACGGAAAATACCATCGAGCTCATCTTATTTGAATTCCTTTATATTCTCCGTGAATAAATACAATACAATGATAAGTCACTAAATTCATTACCCACTAATTTTTAAATATTCACACAATTTCTTTTTTGACCGTTTGAATAGTAATCACTACCAGTGTAAAGTTCCAATTAATGTATGAAAAGTCATGAATATTTGAATCCAATGTTAATGATATATGATAAGTCCGCACCTTCTGATGTACAAAAATCCCTAGCCACCAACTTTTTTGTTTTACCTCGTCGCCAATTTGTAGTATTCACTTATATATAATTAGGGAAATGAGAAAGGAATAAAAATGAACACTTTATTTCCCGATATCACTCGCCCGCTCGGTCGCCTTGACAGCTCTCTGCGAACTGACTCGTGATAAGGTATTTATTTATCATCGTATGCTGTAACAACTATTTGTCATACATTACATATAGTACCATTGAAAGGGTATGATCGCATCTGTCTGTGTGGTCTTCCCAGTGGCAGATTCACAAATTTGCCTCTAGTAGGCCATTCAATTTTTGCCGCCCCTACTGACTTTTGAAATTCAATACGTTAGTTTAATCCGGTTATTAGTACGATTGTGAACTTAATGATATTTCTGTCCGTTACTAGATTATTTTTGCAACCCGCTATGTACTGAAGAGATTAATGTTGACAAGTTTATTTGACAGGCAAAACAAAAAACCCCCGACTCTAAAGCGTAAAACCTCTGTAACTTTCAAACGGGTCAATCGATTTTCATCAAACATGTCTAAGAACACTCGCCCGTAAATCACCTGTAATACAAAATAAAAACTAAATTGAAAACGGTTCGTTCGTTCGGGTGCTATGATGCCACAGACAGACAGACAGACACGTCAAACCTATAACACCCCTGTTTTTGCGTCGGGGGTCAAAAATAGCAGCATGTACTAATCATAATATGTGAAACGAGTTTATAGGTATATCCTCAACTCGATACAATTCTTAAATAAATAAATAAGTGGGGAAAGGCATGACTTAAAAATACCTACACTATATGAACACAGGCAAAATAATGAGTGGTCAGAAAACATTGTTTTTGTTACATAATTTTTATTGCACTCAACAGTTTAAAAACAATATAAACAATTTCTATCAAAATATAACATGTTAACAATCAGTTAATGGCGACAGACAATGAGATCAAATAAGTTTTACATTATTTTCTTGCGAGATTTTAAATTTGCAAAATCATCAATTATATCGTCGTATGAAATCTTTTTCATAAGTTCTGACTCTATGCACAAAAGAGATAAACCGTTAAGCTTTTCTTGACTCAAAGTAGATTGTAGATAGTTTTTAACCCGTTTTAAGCAAGAAAAGCTTCTCTCACCTGAACAATTTGTCACCGCTGTGCACAGAGCCATGCGAAGTGCTATATCCAAGTTTGGATAAATATGCTCCAAATTGTGTTTTCGCTGAAACAAAAATGGACTTTGTAATGATCCAGAATCTGGTTTTATCGAAATTCTTTCAGAAGAAAGGTGGCATCGAAAATGTAAGCATTCCTGAACTAAATCAGATTCTAAATCATTAGGATACATTTTTTCCAACGCAATGGCTTTTTTCGTTAGGGTCGATGGTAACAATTCACTCATTTTGGTTAGAAATGAAAACTTCTCGTTAAACTCGCGGTAGGCCTTTTGCCGTTTCTCTAACTCGGAAACGAGCCGATCTACGAGGACGAGAAACGTATTAATCCCAAAAGATTCACTTGTAGTCATTATAATAACTTCTTCAGATGTTTCATCAAATCTTTTTTTTCTTGTCTGTTGTCTTTTTCCAATCTCTATTGTATACGTTGTTATAATTCCATCGCTTTTTCTTCGAAATAATTAAAATTCTCTCGTTCAGCTACAAAAAACTTACGGAGTGATTCGTAAAGATCGGCAACGGTGATCAAATCTACAGTGGAGGCCTGAATTCGAAGACTCATTTTGTTTATTCTTTCCAAAAACACATTCCACACAACTACCATCACCGTCTTTTCCAGTTTCTCCAAATTCGAAAGTATTCCCGCCGCTTCTTGTCGCGTTACAAGCTTTTCAGTACAATCATCTTTGATTGATTTCAAAGTCTGAATAACAGCGTGCCAAGAATCTCTTAAACTTTTACATGCGTCCTCTCTGGCTGACCAACGTGTCAAATTCACTCTCTTCAGGGTTTTGCCTTTCCCGATTTCACTCATTAATTTAAGCCAGCGTTGTGTCGACTTTACAAAAAAACCTAAATTTTCTGTAGCAGCAAGAAAAAGCGACAAGCTTCTGAGCATGATTCAGCAGCTGCAGTTGCCACTAAATTCAAAGAATGGACAGAACAAGGCACGTAAAGTGCAAATGGTGCTTGGTTTCGAATTTTTGCCTGCAAGCCATTGTACATGCCAAACATGTTCGCGGCATTATCATATGACCGTCCACGACAGTCCTGTATATTTATGCCCAGTGTTTCGAGTTCCGAAATAATGACTGAAAACATTTCGTCAGCTTTATGTCCTACTGACGGCAAAAACTTGAGAAATCTTTCACACGGTTCACCTGTTTCCAAAACGTATCTAATGACAAGAGTAAGTAGATCCACGTGTGCTATATCTGGTGTTGAACCGATGATTAGAGAAGAATTTTCGCTCTTCTTATCTCGTCTGAAATCTGTTTCAAGACTTTTTGACCCATCAAGAAAATAAACTCATTGCAAATGGCCTTTGATAAGTAATTGGTATTGCCTGATCCTTGATTCCCAAATCACTCAGGTATCTGCGTCCGCTCCACACCTCTCCAGAGCTATTGCCGCCCCACAACCGCCGAATTAAAAAAACTAAATATGTGGTCCTCCACCAATTACTTTAAAGAATGTCCATGAAAAATTTCAAAGAGATTGGACCACGGAATCAGGTAGTTCCATACAAACGTTGACCCCCTTTTTGACCTCCTTAAGGGTACAATTTTTATAAATATTTTATGCTAAATGTTAAACCGGACTTCAGACCATACAATTCAAGGAGATTCATGTAAAAGTGCCCAGTAGTTTCTGCGTGATGTTCATTCAAACAAACGGTCAGACAGACAAACAAGAAATTTAAAAAAATCTAAATCTACTCAATTACTCATCTTGAGCCATCCCAGCGATTTTTTTTTCGAATATCTTTAATGTACAGACTATTTTAGGTTCACGATTTTATTATAGTATAGATTGTGTACACGTATAATTATAAAAAAAATCTGTAAAAAAAAATTTGCTAAATTTGCCGCCCCTCTAAATCTGCCGCCGTAGGCACCGGCCTACTTGGCCTATTGGTAAATCCGCCACTGGGTCTTCCTATGAATATCGTAGGAGAAGGACTAGTCTCCATTCAATGAAATGTTGAGATCAAGGAAATTGATACAATTATTAATCGCTTTTTCAAGGGTGTATTCAATTTTAAATTTTGAATTTACGGTGGTAAAGAAATTTTTAAGTTCCTCGTCAGTTCCTTCCTATTTGCAGAAAATGTCGTCTACATATCTATTACTATTTTCATATTAATAGTGTTGGTTTTTTTCCAACTGCGGGAGAATAGGTACCTACCCTAGACGATTTAATGTTCTAAACACTACAGCAATTTTCATGTTGTTTCGGTAGATCAAAATCATTGTGTTGAATAAAATCCAGATTTAATTGTCCAAATATCGCTGCCATCTAATAAATGCCTTTATATTTGTGTTAGATCATTCAGAAGAACGTGTCGTTATTTTGTAGTTGAAGTGTCCTCTCAAATTCACCGTGCAACAATATTTGCCTGTGCCTGTCAATAAATTATTATTTTCCTATGCAGAATTGTATGGAAACCTTATATCTGAAGACGTCCCCCTACCATTAAAAGCCATTCTGCTAACACAAAAAATAGGATTATTATTTTGGAGAAACTGTTTTGGAGGTAATTAGTCCATTTATTTCAGTAGGAAGTAAGAATGAGTAAATTATCACAGTGAATTATAAAAATTACCAAATTGGTCTCATTTTCATGACTGTGGTAATTCACATTTAAGTATCTTTTTTAATAGGAAAATGCAAGCTCCAGTAAAAGCAACTGGTTGAATACATAAGTGTGTGAAAATTCTTCTTCGTGTGTCCATATTTTTATACTCAGTTTCAAAGTTGTGTTAGCCGCCTAATTTTTTTGTTTTTTCAATCTGGATTTCCAAATTATTACCTTTTTTTTAATATAACTCTTCCTGATGAGGATCTTCAGCATTTTTCCCATCTCCTAGGTAGTCTTCTTCTCGATCGTTTTACTATGGAAACGTTTTTCATTTCCATTTTCGGAATTCTTTTGTCGTCAATTTTATTCAAATATTTATTTCGGAATTGTCTGTAATTTTCGGGTACATACCAGGTCTCAATCGATCGGGTGTTACTTTCTAACGAAAATTCCATGGTCATGAACTTGAGTATTTCTGGCCTACCACTGTACTCTATATTTCGAAGGAGATTACCTAGAATTTTTAGAATAGGATAATTGTCCAAAGGTCACAATGAAGTACGTTATTGGGCCAAAAACGTCTTATAGTTCAGCAGTAATGAGAATATGAAAACTGGTTTCCCAAATAACTTCTATTATGGCCATCCGATAAATTTGAAACTTGAAAATCAATTGTTTAACGCTGCAATTAATCAGTTGAAATTATCGGGAATAATCTTAAACTGACACATCTTTCACCTGCATGGCTTTTCATCTTCTCTTTTAAACATTCGACCAATCTTAGCACATTTATTCGTTAATACACTCTACATTTCATTCTCTACACTTCTGCTACAGGTTATATCGTATATTTTCCACGTTCTCTAACTTTCTGCCTCAAACCACGTGCTGACTGTGCCAATTTCAAATTATATGTCTCATAATTGCCTTTCGCTGACCATTCTCTTATGTTCACACAAACTTTTTTCTTGTGCATATCATGTTACCATTTTTTGTCATATTTTTACCATCTCTAATATTACTTTTTCTCTCATCAAACTATGTCAGATAACTTGTATGCTAACTCTGTATGAATAGACTTCTCAGGCCTTATAAGTTTCAGATATCTCAACGTGCCAGCTTGGGTGCATCGGGGAGGACTCTACAACCATAAGTTTTTACTATCTACTCAGGACTTTTCAATTTGACAGATGGTGTACATAAACCGTGCTGGACCTGGTTGACAGAAGCCACCCGATGTTCCCAAGTTGGTTGGACTTCGACTCTTTAAGTATCATTTGTAATTGTTACTTTTTAACCTTCTCACAATTTATAAGGCTCAGATCAATAATGTTCTCAATTTATCACTCTCTATCATTTCAAATATTTCATATCAATTATGACATGTCATAGTAATCTTCTGCTTTTCTAATAGACTCTGCTATTCCTGTAAGCGTTGATCATTCTATGATAAATTTCTCGAATTAAGTTAGTATGATACAGATGCTTTCTTAAAACACTTATCAATTTCTCAAGTACTAAGTATCATTACATAGTTTTCTCTATTCTCAAGTCTCATCTGATACATGATCAACTCAAACAGATAATTTATGTAGTTAACTTCTGTTTTTCTGATAGATACGACAGGCTATCACTGTAAACGTTTTAACTCATAATTCTTCATTCCCTATCACTCTTAAAGTCTGTTGTATCAATATGATACTACTCTCAACTTTCTCAAGTTGACAATAGGCAACACAACTTACTCAAATTACACACTCAAATCTCTCATATTTGTAAATAGGTCTACTCTGTTTAGATGTCGTTAATTTTGTTACCTGTTTATCATGAGAATGTGAACTTTGTACAATAAACATTTTATTTTAACATCTCTGGCTCAATCATTTGGTAACAGTCCACTTTTGAGTAATTGCCAAAAATCTCAACAACCAGATTTTTGAACACCGTTTTTTTTATGAATAAGAGAGAATTTTTTATTATTATCATAATATGGAAAAATTCAGGAAAAATTACAAAAATATTCATTATAAAATGAAATAGAATACGACACATATATTTCCACATTTGTGTATAACACTCTTGTCCCTTCAGGCATTCATATTCTGTTAACAATAATTCAAACAATTCTTGGTTAAAACTTATTGTTATAGATAGACATAATAATGGCCATTTTACCCTTTCTTCTAGAACCTTGCTGTACCTTCTTAGGTATCACCTTATGAATGGGTATGATTTCTTCTAGGAAAGTAACGTTTCCTGAGTTATCTTCAACTTTCAACGGACAATTTTGGGGGTGTCTTCACTTGTTCTTTCTGAAAAAGATCCCCCTTGTGCAAATTTTTGGATGGAGTCCACTTAGAGGACCCCACTGAATCAGACGAAATATCTACAGAAATTGCAATTTCTGGTAGTTGTGTATCAGGAACATTACACACTAAAATATTATTATTTTGCTCTACAGGTTCTGTTTGAACAATATCTCTTCTTGTCATAGCTGAATGAGCATAAAGATGATCTGGAAACTTATTTGGTTCTAAAGGACAGATCCTAGAATTTCGAAAACCATTCTGTGCTTTTGATAGTGTGGCTGCCCTGGTGTAAGCTTTAGAAAAATCTGACGCACATCTGCTAATTCAACTATTTTGTTAGGCTTATTTCTTTGCCAAATTTTCAGTTCTGGCGTGTAATAGTTACTCAGAGGAAACATACGAGCAACATCTAGGGGTTGAAGCCGATGTGAGGTATGTGGCGGTATTGACAAGATGGTGACATTATTTTCTCTTGCTTGTTCTATTAGTATAGTAGTATATTGTATAGACTAAGATTTTTCACATGTGTGGAATGTCCATCTAGGATAAGTAAAACAGGGTTCTCCTTGGTTGGATGAGTATGGTGTACAAAATGGGGAAACCATATGTTACTGAAAATATCACTCTGCATCCAACCGGAAGTGTGATAAGTTATAATCGTTTCAGGTGTAAGACCAGTTTCATAGATGGGACCATGGAGAGTTTACTAGTTGGGTTTGGGCTACCACCGTCCAAGTTTAAGATTTCATTCAGTTCCTTTTCGTCTCCGGAACACCAACGACTTGATGACCGGATCCATTTCGTACACTCCCGAGCCGATTGGGAGCTATTTGACGCTGAATTAGTGTCGCGCATCTTAGCTTCACGCCTAACTTCAACGCCCTCTTCTAACGAAGAAGTGGAGGTGCTTTCGTCATTTGTCACTTCTGCTATTTTCAAATCGGCACTCGCGGCCATCCCGGTAACATCACGGCAGACATTCTATGTCGGTTGGTGGAATTCGGACCTTGCCAGACAGAAGTCTAGAATCAACCGCGCGCGTAAAGAAGTCCAACGAGGTAGACGCTTTGATCTGTCTCCTGAGACTCTCAACTAACTTATTCAAGACCTTAAACGTCTTGAAAATAAATATGTTCGTTCTATCCGACGCGCAAAGTTTGAGAACTGGTCGAAATTTGTTCGTTCCCAGATGTCGAGAACACCCTGGGGAGTCTCGTACAAAGTGGCGACCGACAAGTTTCACGGCCATCGCATCCCTCACACGGTGAGGAGACCCGACGGTGCTTTTACCGAGACGCCCTCTGAAACCATTGAGGCTATTCTTACGCGCCTTTTTCATTCCGACGATTTTAGTCAGGACACCGCGGTCCACACCACTACACAAGAAAACCACTCCGGGCCTCGAGACTTACCGGTCGAACAGGTCACCCCATTCACCTTGCAGGAACTGGAAGCGGCCGTCACCGCAACCCCTTCCCGCGGTGCTCCGGTAGTCCATTGAAAAGTTACATTTTAGGTTGCGTTTTTTAGAGGACGCAATTTTATTTTTTTGATATGTAGGGGGTCAGTGTGAAGCTAAAACCAAGTTTGTGGGGTCGCCACCCTTGTCCCATACCTATATTATACGTGTGTACCTATAACATGTCATCAGTTATTGTTTTTTTTTGTTTTCTTTTTTTTTACTTTATTATTATAACTTTTTTATTAAAAATTTTGCAATATTATTAATAACTAATTATTGACTCTTTTATGTACGGAGATGTCATTGCAAATAACTTGCTGTTTCTTCATGCTTTTTCCGGATGTGACACAACTTCAGCTCCTTACAATATCGGTAAAATGAAATTTGTGAAAAACCTAGAGAAACATTCAGAGTTTGCAAGTGGAACGGCTTTGTGTCTCAACAAGAGAGTTGACCCTGCTTTGCTCACTGTAATTAGTGAACGTTTTTTTCTCTCTTTATACGGTGGTAATAAAGATGATAATTCTCTTGACAGCCTAAGATACAAACAATTCGCCAAGGCAGTGACAAAAGTACATTTAACTTATCCTCACTTCCTCCAACACAAGACACAGCTCGCTTTCATACTTTCCGAGTCTACCATCAGGTCCAGTCGTGGCTTGGTAATTATAATGATCCTGAAGACTGGGGCTGGAAAAAATGTGTAAAATTATTAATGCCAGTGCAGAACTCTAAACCTCCAGCACCCCTGAGCTTCTAAAATTGATCTTTTGCAAATGCAAAGGAAACTGTGGAGCGATGTGTGGATGCCGAAAAGCAGGAATGAAATGTTCTGCAGTGTGCTTCTATTGTTCTGGAGAGACTTGCAGCAACGTAATGGAACTCTCAGATTTAATAAATGAAAATGACTTTGATGATGAACATTAACACCCCTTCCTTCTCCAGTTCTCCCACTGGTATTTAATTCAGAAAGCCGATCAGATGCTGAGCCGCAGCCTGGTCCATCGAAACGACTGAGGACGGAGTAGTTCTTATTTAGAAAATCACAGTGGATTGTGCCTATTAGGGATACCACGTAAAAAACGCGCCTCTAGACTCTACCTCGTAGGTGGTGGGGAAAAGAGTCAATAATTAATTATTAATATTATTGCAAAATTTGTAATCAAAAAGTTATAATAATAAAGTAAAAAAAAATAAAAAAAAAATAATAACTGATGACATGTTATAGGTACACACGTATAACATAGGTATAGTTAAAAGTACTGAAAAATAGTACTCACTTCGGAGCGCTGTAAAACCTTAGCTATTGACTTAATGAAAAAATGATGCGAATAAAAGTTGTTCCTCAAAAACGATGTACAAAAATGGTCAGACATCATTTTTTCGAAAAATGATAAAAAGTTACATCGAAAAATATAAATTTTTTCTCAAATTTCCGGAGATTGTCGCTTATAACTTTTTATTTATAGTTCTACGACAAAAAGTTACTGAAGCAAAGTTGTAGAGAATTTAATTTGCAACAAAAAATGTTAATAAATTTTTTTATGAAATAAATAGTTTAAGAGATATATCGTAAATACCATTTCAACCCCTATTTTCAAGATGGCGGCCGTGGGACAAGGGTGGCGACCCCACAAACTTGGTTTTAGCTTTACACTGACCCCCTACACATCAAAAAAATAAAATTGCGTCCTCTAAAAACGCAAGGTAAAGCCTAAAAATGTAATATTTCAATGGACTACGGGGCCAGACTTGATTTCAGGCCGAATTCTCAAACGCGTGATGCTTGTCATTCCTACCGCGCTACTGCTTCTATACAATTCTTGTCTGGCAATGGGACACTTCCCCAACGCATGGAAGTCTCTTTGTCTAATAAATAAGTCAGGGGACCGTCCACCGGACGACCCCAAGTCTTACCGCCCGATTAGCTTACTCTCCGTTATGGGTAAGCTTCTGGAGCGCCTTATGCTCTCCAGACTCTCTCGAGACCTTCTAGACCCCGGGAAAATTTCAACTTCGCAGTTCGGTTTCAGACCAGCTCTTTTAACCGAAGACGCAGTTTTATGATTAGTTAAATTCACACGCGAGTCACCACATATCTACGTCGCGGCCCTGTTCCGCAGCTTGGTACGACCGGGCTACGCACTCGCACGTCAAACGAAATCTACTATCCGCTCAACGTCTATTTCTACTCTTAATTTCAAACACATACCGCACAGTTTCCACGCCGGCCCTTCAGGTCATAACCGGCAAAAACCAATTCACTTTCAAGTAATTTACCGAGCAGCGTGCTACTTCGAAAGACACGATCTCCCGTTCTACCACAGGGACTTCCCTGAAATTGAGAACGGAAATCTGGCGGAAATAAGACAATCTCTAATCTTGCGCTGGCAAGCCGACTGGGACTCAGCCGTCGTCGGTCGTAAGACCTTTGAATGGCTCCCTTCGGTAAGCCACTTGAATAACCACCCTTGGTTCACTCCGAACTCCCATCTCACCTGCTTCATCACAGGTCATGGCCCGTTTAAGGCTAATCTTCACCGATTGGGCCTGAGCGAGTCGGACTCGTGTCGATGCGGGGAGTCCCAGACGAGTGAACATATACTCCTTCTCTGTCCTCTCCTTATCGATCTCCGATCCCTTCATTTCCCACCCTTGGAGAATCCCAACGTCCGCATGGACGTACTCTCCACGACAAGGAGTCACTTTGACTCCTTGTCTTCCTTCTGCGCCGCTGCAGTCCAGCGCATGTGCTCGTGGGAATGACCATGAGCTAAAATAAAACGGACTTTGCCAGCAATGATGACTACGTGCTTCAACATGATGGTGAAGAGAACGTCCCTTTTGGGGCAACTCATATACCGTCGACGCACTCCAACTGAGCTTTCTTTAGCCCTACGTGGACCGTCACCTTGACGTGGTGTAGGGCTTACGTACCTGCTTGCAGGTATACTAAGACGGTCTAAGAGGTCAGCCTTAAGTTCGCTCAAGGTGGAGTGGGAGGCCACCTAGTTCGCTAGGAATCCTAGGTTTGTGCCGGAGGATGAAGCGATTGAATTCGCGATTAATCCTGTAACATCCCAGGTTTTTCCAATACAAAAAAATCGTAGTCTCATTGCACCCTTTTCTGATACGCCCCTGGCAGTTACCAAACCGTAGAAATAAAATTCCATGGTCAGAATAAAAGAACACGGCTGTCACTGCGAAGTCGACCTGCGCGCATGGTGACAGATCAAGAAAGGAAGGGTGCAAGATGGAGGCGTGATCATCAGTTTTGAGTTTTGTTGGGACAGAAGTAAGAGAGACCCAAAAAGAAGTGTTTAGTGCCTTTGTGTGTGTTCGAAAACGAAGCCATCTTACGCTGAGGGACCCTAGAATATATCTCGCAAGTATAATTGAGACTATTTTAAATGTTATTAGTTGCTTGTTGATTTGTTCAGTGAATTTATTATTTCTCTATTATGCTTGTAAATTAATACTGTTATGATGCAATATTATTTTTTTCATGATGTATTAGGTATATATACTCTTTTGAACATGATGTATTAGGTGGTGTTTGGACATTTGTCATTAATACTGTGGTCTTGTGAATGTAATTCCTTTGTTCACATAATGCTTTGTTTGATTTCATATAACTATTTCCTTTGTTCACATAATGCTTTGTTTGATTTCATACAACTATTTCCTTTGTTCGCATCATGCTTTGTTTGATTTCATATAACTATTTCCTTTGTTCACATAATGCTTTGTTTCCTTTGTGCACTTAATACTTTGTTTGATTCATGTAACTCCTTATAGCATGTGATTCCATCATTTTCGATGTTATTGCCTTTGCAGTTTAAGTGTCCACCATAACAATGAATGCCTTATTTTCAGCTTTCTACAATGTGTTACTGGAGTGTAACAGATCAACTTTATTTACTGTACCCTATGGTGCAATAGGAATTGCCCATCGCTCTGTAGTTCTGAGCCTGTGATTAAGCAGGAACATATGGAGACCTCCACTAGTGGTAGTACTAGTATGGTCGATATGGAATAATGGATGTAACCAGTGTACGTAGCACTCTGGTGTTATGTCGAAGGTTAACGTTGTTAAGTTACCCCTGTCTCATGTAATCATTATGTATGTCTCGTACTGTTGTAATTGGTCATTTTACTGTGTAATGTACCTGCCTTACTATTCATGGTTATTGTTGTGTATATTTCGTACTGTGTTAACTTATTCTTCTTACTGTCGTGATGTATCTTCTTGTTGTCGTTATGTATATTTCCTTCGGTTGATTATGGAGATTCTCTGCTTTCAGTATTTATACTGCTTATTATCGTTTACCTATACATGTCTCTGTTATTTATGTCCATAATGCATTCTGGTTCTTATTATTTACTTGTGATTGATATTCTATGAAGATTTGTTGTTTATTTATGCCATGATCTCGTACTGCTATTTATTTATCTATATGCTCGTATTACATGATATTTCATTTAGGGTCTCGAGATTGTGGACCATTCCTATACTGTTGTATGAGATTTCTTAGGTTCCTGGATCGAAGGTTTGAAGGGCCGGTCCCAGACGCCTTAAGGTAGGGACCGTTACCATCATGTGCTATAAGGCATGATAGAATATACCTTTTATATCAACCTCGAAACTTTCTGTCATTTTTTCAGAGCCGCCGCTGGACCTCCATGACCTTCCCCGTGTTCCCAATTCCTTAGCTCATACAATATTATAGTTACGGCTCACATACCCTGGGGCCGTTACCATGACGATGGTCATAATTAGTCATTTACTTATTTGCCATGATTATTATCCTGTTGCATTATTGAAGTATACATTTGCTTTGATTATTAATTCTTGCTGTACCATTGAAGTTGCTATATTTACCATGTTACTATACTCTTGTATTATGGAAATTGCTCTGATTATCGTCTGTGCTGTATTGTTATAGTTTCTTTTCCTAGATTGTTATACTCGCCTTTGCTAGCTGTTAATATTTCATCTTTTAGTTCTAAACAAGTGCCCAAACACCACCTAAAGGGGTTTTATGCCTGAGGCTTTCCCTATATTTTTTAGACCCTTAATAAATAGCTGATTGTCTGGGTCTAACCGTTGTGTTTTATTTACCATCTTTGTTTCCCAACTATTTTCACTAATCTCAATTATCACGAACTTGAATTATTATGTAAACATAACGTAGAGTCCTACCCTTGCTAGACGATCACATTAAATGGCCAAGTCTTTGTATCTGAGTCATTCAGACTCCAGTGCCGTAGTTAGTTTTGAAAATGATATTTGTCATTCTTTTCGAAAGAAAAAAAGTGGCAAATGTTACAATCCTAAGCTTCAAACTGGAGGGAGTTGAGATTGGCTAGGAATGATCTTATTGCGGAGCTGTGACTCAGGCTCAGATCCCTAAGGTCCAAAAGTGAGAAGGAAATGAGTTCCCGTAGCATGCCCGATTCCAATGACGCTATGATAGATGCCATGGGGGGCGGTCCAAGCCCGCAGTCGGGCGGGCCTTGAGCTTGTAGACTGTATACTGCCCCGTTTGAGGTAGGCCTCGTGGTGGCAATGGTTGAAAGCCTTAGCTAGGCTAGAGGGTGAAACTTCGGCGGGTGAGCTGCGTTTCCAGCTCGGGTGCTAGTCTGCATAGCTAGAAGTGACATAGGATTGACTTGCGACGTGACTAGTAGTGGTTAGGATTGGGTTCTCCGATACCAAACTAGTAGTTAAGCCCGAGGCTTAACGTGCTGGCGTGGACATACTCCGGCCCAATGCCTTCATGTGGGGTAGGTGTGATGAAAAGCTCCTTCTTACAGACTACTCGATAAACTACACGCTGGGTAAACCTGGCATGGATGAGATGTCCCTTTCATTGGGTCCCTACGTGGGCCGTCACCTTGAAGTGGTGTAGGGCTTACGTACCTGCTTGCAGGTATACTAAGACGGTCTAAGAGGTCAACCTTAAGTTCGCTCCTGGTGGAGTGGAAGGCCACCTAGTTCGCTAGGAATCCTAGATTTGTGCCGGAGGATGAAGCGATTGAATTCGGGAGGAATCCTAAGGTTCAGGCTGGTGGGAGACGCGATTGGCTAGGAATGATCTCATTGCGGAGTTGTGACTCAGGCTCGGATCCCCAAGGTCCAAAAGTGAGAAGGGAATGCGTTTCCGTAGCATGTTCGATTCCAATGAGGCTATGATTGGTGCCATGTGAGGCGGTCCAAGCCCGCAGTCGGACGAGCCTCGAGCTTGTAGACTGTATCCTGTCCCATTTGAGGTAGCTCTCGTGGTGGCAGTGGCTGAAAGCCTTAGCTAAGCTAGAGGGTGAAACCTTGGCGGGTGAGCTGCGTTTTCAGCTCGGGTGCTAGCCTGCATTCCTAGAAGTGACTTGGGATAGAGTTGCGGCGTGACTAGTAGTGGTTAGGCTTGGGTTTTCCAATACCAAACTAGTAGTTAAGCCCGAGGCTTTACGTGCTGGCGTGGACATATTCCGGTCCAATGTCGTCTATGGGGTACGTGTGGAGAAAAGCTCGATCTTACATAGTACACGATACATGCTGGGTAAACCTGGCATGTCCCTTCTTTGGGTGCCTGGTCATTCTAACATCTCACATAATGACATCGCTGATAGGATAGCTGTTCCCTACAGAGAATTGACGGGAAGATCGGTTCTGAAAGGTGACTCAAGTGAGCTCTGGTCCTCTTTCCTTTCATGGATTTGGAAGGAGTGGGATGATGAGTTCACCCGCATAATTTCTTCAAAAAATCTTGCTTTCAGCAGGAAATCGATAACAACCTTATCGCGTTTAAGATCTGGCCATTGTTCCATTCCAGTACATTTGGCTAGAATAGGAGTCATAAATTCTTCTTTATGCAGCTGTGGAGAATTGGGCAATTTGATGCATCTGTTTCTCTTGTGTCAGGGTAACAGAAGTAATATCAATCATTTATACGACAGGCTTTCTGCTCAAAATTTGCATTTGCCAGTCAATATTTATGAGGCCATCAATTCCCCTAGAGAAGAAGTAACGAGCTTATTTGGATTTTCTCAAAAACTCAAATGTGCATGTTTAGTTTTCAGATAGTAGTGAAAGTTTGTTTGAAGTAGAGTTCAGCATTGTAATTTGCTTATGTTGTCCTTTCAGATCTGACCTCTTGCCTGTCTCATCCTGTGTTCTCCACGGGGTTGGGTCCCAAGTCAACCTATGTGTTCTATTATGACTCGTTAGCAGTAAAAGAGTCTCACAACAGTATATTACAACCTCAGCCCAGTATAGATTCGTTCTAAACTTCTACAGCCCTGGGAACCGGACTGATTAATCTACTCTCTACTTCGAGATTGGAAGCATAGGCGTTTAGGCTGTTCGAAGGTACTAGGCATCCTCAGCTCGGGAGCTGCCAACGAGTGAGCCATAGATAGATAGATAAATAGATAGATAGATAATTTATTCATCCTTTAAGATATCACAAATATATATAGGACATGTCAGCATTCAAAATACACAAAAATAACAAAATTAATCCTAAACAAACCATCAACTTAAGTTACTTGAGAGGAATTCATCAGCACTATAATAACATTTTTCAATTAACAAGTCCTTAATTTCACGTTTGAATTGTCTATCGTTCAATAATTTATATCTATTAGGCAAGTGATTATAAAAAGCTATACCTGCCAGCCTTGGTGATGACTCATACTTAGAAGTTTTGTGTTTTGGAACACATATGATGTTAAGGTGCCTAGTTTTATAATTATGGAAGTCAGAGCACCTAACAAAGCTATCCAGGTTTTGCCTCACAAACAATAAACAATTAAGTATATATATACAGGGAAATGTCAAAACTCTGAAGTGCTTGAATGTAGCTCTACATGTTTCGCCATTTTGTATATTGAAAATTAACCTTATAATTTTTTTCTGCGTGACAAACACTCGACCACCCATAGACGACGCACCCCACAGAACGACGTTATAGCACAGATGACTAAATACCATACCATAATACACATCGATCAGAGCATCAAGGGGAAGTGATCTTTTCAGCCGATGTAGTGCATAATAGGACTTGTTAAGCCTCCTACAGAGCATATCGACCTGCTCATACCACCTCAAGTATTTGTCAACATGAATACCCAGGAATTTTAAGGAGTCAACCGATGTTATAGTATGAATGCTGGTATGGATTACTAGTGGAAAGAAGGAACCTGCATCCCGGCTTTGGAATCTCATAATTTTAAATTAATAAAAATAATAGTATTGAGATAGAGAAAAAGAAGAAGAAAAGTTTTGGTACTCATATTCTGGGGAAAAGAACAATCTCTCCTCTCATTTTATGTATATATTTTTTTAATCTAGACGTTTAGTTTATCTCAGCTTGTTGAAAATCTTCATATATTAATTTAGCAAGAAGGTATAAGGAATTCGTTTTGATACTTTACTTTTTTTAGGACACCTGGATGATACAAACCCCTGCGTGACAGATGCGAGTGACATAAAAATATCCACAATTCTTGATATGCACTACAACTTACAATACGTGATATCCTATGATTTATTGAATTGTTTCTTCTTGGTTAGTTTATTTTCACTGTGATATTTCATCAATTTGTTATTTTTCTGCTAATTCAATATGAGCGGTTTTTATTTAGAATAAGTATTTTTTATAGCGATAGATGTTTTTAGTGTTCATAAGTGTTTTTATATGTAGTTTTTTTTTGTATTATGGTTTTACTAATATGTTTCTTTAATTCTTTTGTTGTTTATTAATTCATTTATTATGAAGTCTGAACGTTCATTAGATTCATTAACTTCACATAAATTTTATTTATTTTTCATACCTTTTTTCCATTGCATTGTAATTTCAAAGTAAGGTAATCAAAAACCTTGAATTGAAGACTGAACACTTCCTATCAATTCTTTATGCTCTGCTTCTGAATAATTTGTATTCATGGTTGAATGTCATTTTCAAAATTTTGTGGGATAATTTTATTGCGATTATAAGTGAAATATTCTTCTTTCTTTTTTTTTTGTATAACTTCAGTATTCTTTGTTTTTCTTTTTATTTTGTTTTGTTTATTACTTTCATATCACTTAAAACCTTCGCTTTCATTCAGATTAATTCAATTATCTCTGATCTGAATTCAATGAATTTTATAGTCTGTTCAGTATTGGAATTAACTTCTATGATATAATACTCTAATTATATTCCTAAATATCCACCAAATTAAAAATATAATAAAATGAAAAAAATGTAAATTTATAACAGCTTTTTTCTTCATCTTAATCATTTAGCATATGCCTGAATTTCACATGAGTGGCATAATTCAGTGCATATTTGCCATGCATGCTTGAGAAAATTTGAAATTCCCGCTGCTTCGTTCCTGTACTACCAAATATGGCGGCCGATTTGTGTTATCAAAAATTAGTTAGAAGATTTATCTTCTTGTATATTAGTGTTCTGTACTTGCAACATTCGTAATCATTAAGATGTCTAAATTACATTTATCCTTGTTTATCTATGGATTGTTCCTTTCATCTCATAGATATATCATCTATATCTATGTTTCATCTAATTTCTATAGTTCTTTGGTTTATTCAGATGTCAATCTGTGTCTGTCAAACCACTGTAATGTCAAGCAGCTGTCTTTTCGTTCCACAGAAGTAAAAAATGCGTGTTAAGCAGCAGGCTGAAATTGCAAGTTGCTAGATGAACCAGTAGCGTCGGAGAATAACCCGCGGCGCTCTTACGGTAAATGCGGCTGAATGTACTGCGTTTACGTTCAATAAGAAAAGGATTTTTTTTATTTAGAAAAAAGTGACAGTGACAAAAAATTCGGAACTTAGAAATATTCGAAAGCTTTTCGATGACTTATAAATCCAAAGCTTTATTATAGCCTACCGAAGATGATTTCAGATTATTTATTTAGATATTTCACATGTTCCATGGTAAGAATCACAATTTGATAGAAAAAAATTCTACACTGCTCAATAAGAAAAGAATTTTCAACACTTTTGCAAGGCTCAAACTACACGTTCCACATAAATGATTATTAGGCTTTGATAGGGCAAAATTCTGCACTTCCCATTATTAAAAAATAAAAGATACTTTTTTGTCAGTCTCTAGCTACTCGCTTCACATATATTATGACTACGTTTTTATAGGAAAAAATTCTACTCTGACCAACATGAAAAAGATTTAAGATTACGACTATTGCAAGTTGCGGATATTCTGAAAAATGGAAAATCCATATGAAATAATCACAACGCTTTGACAGGGAAAAATCCTACACTGCCCAACATGAAGACGGTTCAAGATCTTTTTTCTAAAACTTGCAAGTTACGGCCGTTCTGTAAAAATGAAAAAATACTTGTTGGCAGTCTCCAGCTATACGGGGTGAACCACGACGAACTGCATCGATCGATATTGTCAAATATAAACGTGGCTATCCTAGATCTAATAGTTTACACATTAAATGCAAAACCGCCATAGAAAAATATTAAAGTGGCAATATTTCGAAAACTTCAAATTTTAGGTATAGATAACCTCATACAAAGTTACCTTCATTTTTGATGATTAATGCTACAAAATAATAAAAATGGGGGGTTTCCATTTGAAAAAATCGAGTTTTGTCAGTTTTCTCAATCTCATTTTAGATCTTTTTTTTTGAACACTCTGTATGATTATTTGTCCAAGTATCTATTGAAGTAGGTCCTTTTCAACAAGACATCTAACCCAAAGTAAGTAAAAAGGGCTTCCTTATAGGAACAATTGATAATTAAGTTAGGGATTGCAATCGTAATTTTTGACATAAAAACCTGAATATGTCAAAAACGCTCAGACTTAGGGATAGGACATGATACATGAAATCTGCCTAGAATGTTAAGTAGAATCCAAAAATGTAATAATATATAGGGTATCTTATTTAAAATAAGCGACTTAGGGTCTATTTCCGGTATAACCGGAAGTGCCCAATAGATGAAAATATTTTAGCTCTATAGGTCTCAAGACATCTGGCAAGTTCCCAAAATTTAAAATTTTTCCTACACTCAGCTTCTGAGATATCGATCGATGCAGTTCGTCGTGGTTCGCCCTATATATTCCACATGAAATAATTACTACGCTTTGATGGGGAAAAATTGTTCACTGCCGAACA
Organism: Micraspis discolor; assembly: GCA_030674115.1. NCBI lineage: Eukaryota > Metazoa > Arthropoda > Insecta > Coleoptera > Coccinellidae > Micraspis > Micraspis discolor. The sequence goes on along the minus strand of JARTUT010000929.1, from coordinate 66,425 downwards.
TGATAAAAACCAACATTTTTTTCCGAAATTTTTGCAGGTTGCGGCCTACAATATGAAGTGTAGAACTTGTCCCTATCAAAGCATAGTACTAATTTATGTGCAAAACAGAGTTGGGGACTGTAAGAAAGTGGTTCTTATTTTTTCATAATTAATTCATAATTTTTTCATATTTATTCATAACTCGCAAAAGTTTAGAACGTGTTTTTTTATGTGGTACTGCGTAGAATTTTTTTAATATTCCTATAAGCTTTTTTGCTGATGAATAATGAAATTTGAAAAAATCGCAGGGTCTCCGATGCCACTGGACGATTTGACAACTATAGGATTTCAGCCCAGTGATGTTAAGTCTAGGAATTGTCCCTAGATCTAGGAAAAAATTTTGGGTTTAGGGAATTTTAGGAAATAGGAAATTCTAGGATTTTTCAATCCTCAAACGTAGAGGTAGAAAAAATTTCGCTTCTGGCCCTTGAATCACTTAAACTAAAACAATATGTATTCTACGCTGAGGAATGTGGATGAAACATTTCTAAGTGTGGTATAATTTGACAAAATTACTTCGTTGCTCGATTCCTTTGAAAAAGAAATCTCTGAAAGAATATTCAATCTTTGAGCATGTAAAGTTATAACATCTGTTGTTTACAATGTGAACAACAGATGTTATAACTTACCACTTCGTTGCAAGCCATGCTTGTTCTCAATTACCTAGAACACCGAAGGAATTGATTAGAAATATAGTAAGCTATTTTTCCTCTTCCTCAAAAACTGCAGAACTGATAGAAATGCAAGATTTCTTCCATTTCGAACAAAAAAATGCTCAAATTAGCATTTACCAGATGGCTTTCCATGCAACATTCTGTCTAAAGGGATCTCGAGAATTGGATTGTTCTCCAAAATTATTTTAAAGTTGCGAAATTAGAAGATAACTCGAAATGTGTAAATTTCATATTTGATGAACTGCATAATAATTCGACTAAAGGAATATTACTATTTTTGAATCATATTCTAAATTTGTTCAATAAATTCAATGCCCTTTTTCAATCCAAAAAATATTGATTCATGAATTATCATATAATTGCAAAAAGATTTTTCGTAAACTCACAGCTCATTTCATTAAACCCGAATTTATAAATGACCCCAAAATGAATTGTAAAAACCCATCACTTTTTAGAATTGGAGCAAATAGATCTCAGTTCTTCTTGTAACAATTTACTTTCCTTCTACCGCCAGAAGTTCAAACTTCAATAAGAAAGTCTTGTTTGAATTTTTTCGTTACTGCTGCAACTGAAATACAGCAAAGATTTCCCCTTGATGATATTTTTTCGATTCATTGAAATTTTTATCACCGGAAATAGCTTTAGATTTTAAAAAACCCGATGAGCTTTCGTCTCTCAAAATCATTTGGAGTAAATTCGCTTCAGTCGAAGGCATCAAAGGAGATGATATTGATAGGCAGTGGAAAAATATTGCAATAGACTTTTCTGATGACAACAATAAAAAATTATTATATATGAAAATGAATGTAGAAGAATTTTGGAATAGGTTAGGTGACCACAAAGATTTTAATGGAGTTAATGAATACCAAGATGTAGTACAATTAGCTAGATTATGTATGGCATTACCTCATAGTAATGCCGAAACAGCACGGGTTTTTTCTGTTGTTACAGATGTAAAAACAAAAAAAGAAATAAAATAGATAGTGAAGCATTAAACGCTGTTTCAGTCATTAGATTTTCAAATGATGAAAAATGTTGTAAATTATTCGAAGTAACACCTGAACATTTGAAGCTGATGCAATATAAAAGTTTGTATAAAATAAATGATTAGTTTTTCAAAGCCTATATAATATACACATATATAAATTCGTTGTTGTTTTTATCATTAAGTCAAATAAAACTTTTGTTCGATAATGTTTTATTCTTAACCTTATTTCCAAATAGTGATATATGAAATAATTATAATTAGTTTATTCAGGAAATGAATGAGAATCAGAAATAAAATCACTCATATCCCAAGAATTTTCGTATCGTTATTTCCTAATATTCCGCGAAACTTTGAGAACAAACACCCCCCCCCCCTACCTCACATATTTCCTGCACTGGGCGAATGGAGCCACCTCTGCACTAATCTAGGGAATTCTAGGGATTTTCCGAATCAATTCTAGGTACTTTTTACAGAGGAGACTTGACATCACTGGTCATCGCACTGAGGAAAAAGAAAAAACAAATTTACATGAACATAACCGTGAAAGCGGGAGTATTCTTATTCCTTTAAATATCTAAGTTAGCACCGGAAAATCTTTCATGACTACCATATTGAATCTTTGTTTACAAATATCAAAAAATATTGTAAGCAAGTCCAGTCGGCTGAATTATTCATCAAGATATTTTACAGTTATGACTGCTGTCGTGGACACTGAACAAATCAAAATCAAATTGTTGAATGAGCTGAAGGCCACCCATGTGGTAAGTTTATCCTATATTTTGAACACAATTTTCTGTATTCTTAAAACTTCCGCGATTATCGATCATATTTGTTTTCAGCCGCATGTATAAAACCGATAAATTAACCTAACTCGCCACCTAACTTATCAGTAATCAGAAATGGGTATGGAAAGTTTGTTGTTACGAATATCTTGCAATCATTGGTTGGTTGTCTTTGGTGTTCTGGTCGGTATACTGCTGAGAAATGTAACTATGCTTCATCCTCACTCGGGTCAAGGAAATCCGCCAATGTATGGAGATTTTGAAGCACAAAGGCATTGGATGGAAATAACAACGAATTTACCTATTGAAGATTGGTATCGAAATACATCTGATAACAATCTTCTCTATTGGGGGCTTGACTATCCTCCTCTAACAGCTTATCACATGTATTTATGTGGCTTAGTAGCAACTTACTTAAATTCAAATTTTACTTCACTTCACAACTCGAGGGGTTACGAAAGTGATGATTTGAAGCTGTTTATGAGAAATACAGTCTTAATTAGTGACATTCTTATTTTCATTCCATCTTTAGTAATTTTTTATTATACAAGCATTAAAGTTTTTTGTGGTATTCAGATGAGTACAGTCAAATCGAAGAAACAAGCTTTCATACTTCCACCATCTATATCAACGATAATTGGTGTTATTTATCCAGGAATCATTCTGATAGACCATGGTCATTTTCAATATAATTGCGTTTCTTTAGGTCTGACAGTTTGGTCTATTATATTTTTGATTCATAAAAGAAATATATTAGCATCAATGTTTTTCTGTTTCGCATTGAACTATAAGCAAATGGAGCTATATCATTCCTTACCGTTCTTTTTTTATTTGTTAAGTACATGTATTCCTAAACCTGGGCAAAAGGCCATCAATGGATTCATTTCCTTATTTAAAATTGGATTAACCGTAATTTTAGTATTTTTGATAATTTGGTATCCATTCCTTTCTGATTTTGATACGAGTTTGTTGGTTCTTCATAGAATGTTTCCTTTCGAGAGGGGAATATTCGAAGATAAAGTTGCTAACTTTTGGTGTGTTCTCAATGTTTTTTACAAATTGAAAACTTGCAATCATGCCAAATTGACTAAGTTATGCTTGTTCACAACTCTTTCTGCAGTTTTTCCATCTAGTATAGATTTATTTTCAAGACCTAATTTGAGAAAATTCATTCTAGCGCTGTTAAATAATTCTTTGGCATTTTTCCTCTTCTCATATCAAGTTCATGAAAAGTCTATTTTAGTTGCAGCGTTGCCAGTTTTGCTTTATTTACCTGAAGATCCTTTTCCTTGTTTTTGGTTTCTATTCATTTCCATTTTCAGCATGATGCATTTGTTTGTTAAAGATGGTCTTATAATGGCTTGCCTATCTCTTATTTCATTTTATTCGGTTGCTTTTTTTATTAGTATGAAATTTATGTATTACAACCTTAGGGATACTAAAGGAGAGTGTTCAAAATTTCAATTCATTTATAATGTTCTGAAAATTAAGGCAAGTGGTAAGAAAACTTCCATAGAGCTTTTCCAGAAAGTTTTACAACATTTGAGAAATGACTCAAAATCTGTGAAAACTTTTGTCTTCCTTCTCAGTATGACTTTTTCTTTGATTGGATGTATTGTCATAGCTGGATTTTATTCAGTCTTAGAACCTCCAACCAGATATCCAGATTTATTTCCTTTAATAATATCCGCTTATAGTTGTTTACATTTCATCGGTTTCTTTTTATATTTCAATATTAAACAATTGCAGATCTCTCAGGATTTTGGTGATATTTGTAATGTGAAAGTGAAAGAAAATTGAATCACCCACAAAGTGAACTGAAATAAATTTGTGTATATGAATTGTTCCGTACAAGGTTTGAAACTTTATTGAATAAATTTTTATTGTTGAATGGATTTTTGTTTCTTCCTTAAAAAAAATACTGCCTAGCCTATTGTTAGAGAAACAGTATAAACGTGGCATAAGAGTGGTTTTGTTGTCTTCGATATATGTTTTTGCACGCCTTTTCTAGTTTGAAAATTAGTAGAACAGAGTGTTATCGTTTTGCCCAAATGTCTGTAATGTTCGTATGTCGCGTCTAAAATGGTCTCAATGAATTGGGTTAGACTTCCTGATGAAAAATATGAAGTCAAACTCGAGTGTATCCGGTAATTTGAAAGATATGATCTAATTTTCATATTTTCAGAATAGATCAATTGTCTAAATATCTCGGTGAAGTTCGTTATTGAGCTGAATCTGTCAAACGGTTCAGCTGTTAGGAGTGCCTAAAATTTAGTTGCCTTAACTACTGGAAGATCTATCCGATCAATTGAAATTGAAATTTGTTTGAATGAGGTTGAAACTAATATGTGTGCGAAATTTCGTGAAAATCGTCATGCGAACAAATCTTTAAAATATTCCCAGATTTTTTTTTAATTACGTGTTATCTCCAAAAATATCTGAAAGTGACCAACCAAATTTTGAATGTAGGTATACAAGGATATTGATCTTGAGAAAATTCTTGAATTTAAGCTTTGTACTATTTCATATCAAGAAAATATAAATTCTCCATATACAGGGTGAGTCTTTGACCACTACGTCTCTTTTAACCATAGATTCTTGACGCCAAAAGAAACATTTTCTTCCTATAACATTTTTCCAAATTTTGCCCCGTTCAAAAGATATAGGTTGTTGAAATTTCATTAAAAAATTGCATTTTTACCTGTAATATTCAAATGACAATATCGATTGAAATGATCTCTTGTAGAAGGTTTTTGATAACAGTCATGCATATTTTGGCATCAATAGATTTATTCCATTTCTTGTGAGTTTCTCACTACTACTGTACAGATTGGCTAAATTGCATGAAAAACAAATATCACTTGAACTGAAAATCCATATCTTGTACTTCCTATTGTGAGTATTGGTCTTTTTTGATGATAAAATCCATCATCATCTTTTTTCCTAACTTGCTCCATTTTTGAGATATTTGAAGTTGAATGGAATTAAATCGATATAATCATCTGATGAAACATAAGTGAGTGAATCATTTCTTAGAGGGAAAATAATGTTTTTAAACAATTCAGATTCAATAGTGGATGCTGTGGAAGGTACTTTTCATTCGAACTAAACTGGACTACAGAGGGGTATTTGCCCAATGTGAAAACTTAAAATACTTATAAATTTTTACCGCAGCTGAATATAGAAAAACGGTATGAGAAAAGAGTATTCCTTTTGATCTCATGAACTATGGTTAAAATTAACGCAGTGGTCAAAGACTCACCCTGTATAAGGACGTTTAATGAGTGAATGTTTTAATTTTATAAACAAGCAAAAATTACAATTATCAATGTATCAAAAAATTTTGTCACTGGACTTAAATCTAGAAGGTATTTCAAAGAACAGGAACTTACTGCAAAGAAGATATCAACTTCGAAATGATTTTCGATGAAGAAGATATGCTTTTTTCATGAAGTTTTCAAAAAAAGGAAGTTGAGACTTCGAATAAAACTGAAGGAAAACGGAAATTGTTATTTTTTAATTAAGATAAGTAGAGGTTCGTTGATTCTTTCACATTCACTTTGGCGGTTGTTTTAGTACACTCTATTGCATAGTTCTGGAAAAGTCTTTATAACAAGCGCGCAAAAGCTCCTGACTTGAAGTCAGTGCTTTTCTACTTTGTTTTGTTATACATAATTTTAATTCTCTTTCTGTTTTATCTAGTTTTGTTTCATTGTTTCGATATTCATTGTCGCAATTATGTGTTCTTCATGATTGAGTGTGAACTTTTCATTCATTCTATATCTTTCTTTCTTTACAGGAAGTGAGAGATGATTCTGGAGGTTGCGGTGCTAATATTTCATGTATAGTTGTATCTGATCAATTCGAAGGGTGCCCCTTGTTGAAAAGACACAGGTAATATAACAATTGAACTCTCTTTTTATCCTAACTGTTGAAATTTCAAGGTTGGTGCATAAGATTCTTGACAAAGAGATCAAAAACATTCACGCATTCTCTCCCCATACTTACACTCCCGATCAGTGGGAGGAATTGAAGAAAAAAGAGGAGAAATAAAGAATGTCTTCACCTATCGACTCGCAATTCTCTAATGTGTCACCCTCTGGGGATTATATTAATAAGACGAACGGTAAGTACAGTAAGAGATACTGCATTGCGCCCTACTGTAGGGCACACACTATGTTTAGTAACTTTGAATATGCTGAATTATTATTTGCGCTATATCCTATATCCATCATCTCTTATTATTCTTCCTGATACCATCGTTCTAAATTGTCATCAATTGTTAAAACTGACAAAACCTCAAAATTAGATGAAATTTGTAGTTATTTGTGGTTTGAGTACTTGTTACGTTCAAAAAAATTTAGAGAAGGAATGGGGCTTAGAATGCATTTTTTTTCTTATACAAAGTTAATCTCAGGTGTGGTAATATGACACTAACGCCCGGTTTCACAAAGTATAGTTAACCTGTCGGTAATTTGACCAAATACTTTCTAGTTAACTAATAGTAAACTGTGAAAACGTTTCACAACAATTAGTAACGGTGTTGGTCAAATTACCATGGGTTAACTTAGGTTGGCAATGGTTGACATTTTTCAAACCATAGAACCATATTATTTACCAGTCATTTATTCGGAAGAAAAGGGAAAAAGAAGAAAATACCTCATAGTTCATTGCTCAAAACAGCTGATATAACCTCAGTTAAACTTCAAAAGAAAAATTTCTTGAGGAGCACCATTTAAAAATGGAACTTCTTAAGAAAAAGCATCTCCTTATAGATGCGCAATTGGCTGAATATGGTATCAATATTGTAGATGGTAGCAATAATGATGTTAAATAAATATATGTATATAATAAAATTGAGATATTCACTGAATTCTTTTTGCTGATTCCCTGATGAAAGTATTTATTTTGAACATATCGATATCATTGCCTTACTCAATCATGTTTCAATTCAAATCGTTCATTTTAGAAATTGCATTTATACATACCTCTCACCGGTATGTGGAGTAGGATGCATGAATGATCTGTGCTCAATTTGATCACATTTTTCAATTAATATTCTGTTTTAAAAAATCATAAAACACTTTCAACAAATAATTTATTCGATATTAAAAAATTCACATAGAACACAGGTATAACCATGAATACAATCAATAAAAATTATATATTGGCAAAATAATTTATAAAATTATTCCTTGTGATATTGTTTCAACATTTTCATTTAATGCCGTTCCAATATTATTTCCCAATTCAATAAGTCTTTCCTGGTCATTGCTTACTTGGTACATTTTCATTTGCATCACAAGCAATATTATGAAGGACAGCTGTTGCTACTATGATGGCCTGAATTGTGTCCAATGATACCCTCATTCCCATTGAAAGAGCTGGAAATCTACGTTTCCATACTCCAATTTGTCTCTCAACGACATTACGTGTTCGGATTTGTGACTCGTTGAATAAAGCTTGAGCTGCAGTTGTCACCTCGTGAAGAGGTGTTATCAAGTAACTCTTTGAGGGGTATGCACTATCTCCTAATAAAACTGAGTCACCATATACACCATCCTCGAACAATTGGTATAATGAGGAATTTCTGAATATATGGGAGTCGTGAGATGATCCAGGCCACCTTGCGACAATATTCCTAATTTTCAAATTTGGGTCTGCGACAGTTTGCACATTGATTGAGAAGTATTGCTTTCTGTTCCTAAATATTTCAGCATTATTACCCCCTGGTGACTGAAGTTTTATGTGGGTACCGTCAATCGCACCAATACATCTTGGAAATTTTGCTATGTTGTAGAATGCCTGTCTAATCGAAGGTATTTCTGCATCTTGGGGCATTTTTATATAGCGTGGGGCTAGAGATGCTAAGGCCAAGCTAACTCTTCTGACAACTCTGCTAGCAGTTGCTTTGCTTACACCTGACATGTCAGCAGATGTCCTTAAAAATGAGCCATTGGCGTAAAAATTTAAAGTCAGCAACACCTGATTACTTGGAGACAGACAATCATTTCTGAAAAAATAACAGTATTTAATAATGAAGCTAAACTTACTGTTATTTCAAGATTTACCTTCCTGTATTATGTTCAATCTGATCACTTATTTCATCTATCACGTTTTGTGCTGTTCTGGGAGTGAGTCGAAAGCGATCGAAGAAATCCCTTTCATCATATTCTTGAAAAAGTTCGTTCTTGGTCTGGTAACTTTTGGCCGCCGTAGACCTTCCTCCTCATCACTGAAGGCGTTGACATCATACAAATCCATCATGATATCAAAGCATAACTCTTATTTTATTAAAGTTTGCCAATATATTTGAGAGTCACAGTAAACTAACACTGACAAACAGTAAAAAGTGAGGTTAAGGGATTATAGACCTTCTGGTCAGCTCTTAACCATCGAATTATCCAGTGGTCAAAAATACTACAGGTTAACTATTGGTAAATGTGTAACCGACAACTGTGAAACACTTTTCGGTGGTTTTAGCTTAACCCTTAGGTTAACTTTTGGTAACCAGACATTGTGAAACCGGGCGTAATAGTAATTACCAATTTTCAAATGATATGTGAATGATAGTTGAATAATAACATCTGAAAATAATATCCAAAAAATAATTGACGATTTAAATAGTTTCATCATAAAATTCAGTTCACACTAGAAACAGAAATAAATAACTCAATACATTTTCTAAACATGACACTTATGAGAGTGAATGACTCAGTTCAAACCAAACTTTACAGAAAGGATACAAACACGGACTGATACACAGACATATTTCAAATTTTGGTCTCTCTTTTAAAAGATATAGAGGTGAGTATGGGCGGTGTGACCAATGTGTTAGGTTGTATTCTTATCATGTTAAGCCTTGGCAACGTTATAAATATATAGGGAGTCCCAACATCTTTCTTAAAGAGCTTCAGCTTATTGTTACCAGTATTCCATGTTCTTGAATTAATTAAATTGGTGAACTTAGCAGTTTCCATGTCTCTTTCATTTATGGCTCGATCAGCTGCCTTGTTCACTTTTCCTCATTTTTATCAAGTAGAGCATATTTTATATATATAATATATTTGTTGCTCTATTATCAAATATTTTGCATCTTTCAATTTAATATTTAGTTGGTTGGAATTGAAATGTATGTATCGACCTGTGTTTGTTGGTTTTTTGTATACACTGGTTCTTGGGATTCCATTTTGTTTATGAATTAGTACATCTAAAAATGAAAGTTGTTTATCTCTCTAGATTTCCATTGTGAATTTAATAGATTCTTCTAGATTGTTAAGATGTTGAAGGAATCCATGTATGGTGTTCATTCCATGTGGCCAAATAATGAAAGAATCATCTTCATATCTGTTCCATAGTTTGAGTTTTAATATACAGGGTGAGTCTTTGACCAGTGCGTTAATTTTAACCATAGGTTCTTGAGATCAAAAGGAACACTATGGTGGAATTAAGGAAAAAAGATGAAGAATGATTTTATCTGCAAAAAAGACAAAATTCCACCTTCAGTTCAAGTGATATTTATTTTTCATGCAATAGACGTTTCTAGAAGACTGGACATGTTTGAAATCTGAAAATTGATGGCGACATTTCTTCAGTTCGCTATTGCACTCCTTAATATAATTTTTTCAGCACACTCAGAACCAAATATTTCACTCCTGTAGTCCTTTTTGAAAGTGATTGTATCCCGAGCACCTGAAACAGCGTATAATACCATAATAGTCCTCAAACATATAAATTCTCCATTCCAAATTTATAGTCCTTTTGTTTTTGATAGCCCTGTATATAATAGGGTCCACCTCAATTATTATAGCATAGTTTTTCTTATGTTTTATTTCATATTTATGTATCACTTTTACTTTATCCTCAATCCATAGGGTACATTTTTTTTGTGAAGGGATAATTAGAACCGACAATCAATGAATATTGTGAACTTTTAAATATCCCTTTCTTGTGCACTACGTTGCGTGATTTTTTCTTTCAGGATTTTTTATACTCGTGGGGGATAATTAACTGGAAAATCAATCGCCTGTCATACGTCTAAATAAACGCTTTTTATTTAGCTTTATGTTATAATTATCATAATACTGTTTTTCTGCAGGTGTTGCTTTCACCATATCTGCACCAGGGAAGGTTATACTTCACGGGGAACATTCCGTAGTTTATGGTAAATTGGCTTTAGCCGCCAGTTTGGGACTTCGCACCTCAGTTACCTTGAGAGAAAATGAAAATTCTCAAAACTCAAACATCGACTTACATTTTCCTGATATCAACCTACACTACACTTTCAAATTTATGGTGAGTTCATTGGAGCTATAAATGACGACTCGCTCTTATTCAGCTAAACGAGTATGAGTAGACATTGAAAATTTAGAAAAGGTCGGGAGCTTTTCGACGCTTGTTCTAAAATTTTTTCCTTTACTCTGGAACAGTGTGATACTAATACAACCTATATCTCGATTTAAAATAGCTATCACAGTTTTCCTTAAGTTTTATTCAAGCGCAAATTCCCTTTTCCTAAAAGCCAATCAAAAGTCGACATTTCTGAATTTCTTTTTTTTGCTAAGCTTTATTCCTTGAAAATACCGCATATACAGGGTGAGTCTTTGACCACTGCGTTAATTTTAACCATAGGTTCTTGAGATCAAAAGAAACACTTTTTCCTTTACGGTTTTTCTATATTCAGTTGCGTTGAAAAGTTATAAGCATTTTAAGTTTTCACATTGGGCAAATACCCCTCTGTAGTCCAGTTTAGTTTGACTGAAAAATACCTTCCACAGCATCCACTATTGAATCTGAATTGTTAAAAAACATTATTTTCCCTTTAAGAAATGATTCACTCACTCATGTTTCATCTGATGAGGTCCATATCCAGAAGGAAGATACAAAATACTAATTTTCTGGTAAAAAAATTCAACACCATAAACATAGATTTTTGTTGTTCTACTATATTTTCTTTCTACTTCAAGATTATAAACCATGCCTTTCTAGTGAGAAATTCCAAAAAAACCTCAGAATTATTGGGTGTTATCATCATACATTTGTAATTTTCTTCTTAAAATTTCCAAATCATGAAAACCATCATTTCTATGAAAACTTCCAAGGCAAGAGGTTGTCACTGTGCTTTTTTTCACTCAAAGCCAGAAAAAATCATCTATGATTTTCCAAACACTGATATTTCTGAAGTTTCTTCTCCTTAACAGAGACCAGTGAACAGGTCTATGGGGTCTCTTGATATCATACTGTTAAAAATATGAAAATCTTTTTCGAAATCTTCAACAACAATGAATGATGTCACTACGAATAATCATTTTAAAGTGATGTTACTTTGCTTGATGATTATTTTCTGTACTGAATCCCAATAACAATTCACCTGGATAGATCACAAGTATTTCCAGATTTAGGTGTGCCATTATACTTTCTTGAAGAAATACCTAAATTTGATTTTGAAAAATCAACTAGGTGTTCCTTAATAAGAAATTTCTTGTTAAATCATTAATATGAATCTATTCTGTTTAGACTATAATTACTGATTACTGATTTTTATAATCAGAGTATCTGTTTTAATTACGTAAACAAGAACATAAATATTGAATAATGGTTATTCATAGATTATGTCAAATTTTAACTTACCATAGAATATTAATTTATTACCGAACTCCAGGAGAGAAAAAATTAATATTTGCAATGTTTTTTTAAATGAAAGATAATATCTGTAACTATTATTGATCTTCAGTTATAATTTTCCTCAGAATAATTAGAGTGAATTATTATCACATTAAAATATTATAACGTCTCTGTGGTGGGTAGTTCCCAATAAAAAAGTGTTCTGTGGTTCCTTGTTGTTTTGATTCTGTTTGAAACTGTCAACAGTTATTTGTAACTTTCTTTCAAAAAAATGTGGAAAGTATTGGAAGGATAATATCGATAGTTTTAAATTATTCAATTCAGTATGAAATTATTATGGTCAGGATTCAATATTGATTGAATTTTAATTAACCATGCATCATAACAAACATTCAGAAATATTAAAACTAAGTCAAATTCTATTATCTCCTAAGTTTGTGAGCAAGGTTGAATCGGTGTATGAAATAAAGATAATAAAGGTATAAAACAAATCTAGGAGACTGGGTTCGAAGTTTTTACAACTCATATGAGCTCAATTTGCAGCATTCCTATGTTAGAATAGATATAATTTGATGAACCCTGAAAGTCTGAAGCTATAAAAAACCAGCTCTTCATAAAGACAAGTCTTCAATTTAACAGGTCCTGACAGAAAATACTTTACCTATATCAACAGTCAAAATATACTGAAGTACCGAAGAGTGATGGAAAACTTTTTCTCTATTTATTATGGAATATTATTCTGAATTAAATATTAAACAAGGTGCTAGACATCATTAACAATGAATACAGCAAATGGCAATTTAGATTTTGTGGTGAATGTAAGACAAAAATTGTTCAGTGGTTAATTTCATCTATAGTGTTTAGTGGTGGAACCATAGACTGGAGAGATTTCCCCAATCTTTTGTAGAAATATTTAATAAAGACATAAAATATGGCAACATTGAACAAATCTGATTATTGAATCATTTCAGCACAGAGTTGGATTTGGGAAAATCAGAAAATTTGGACAAAATTATATCGATTCAATTCCTTTCAACTTCAAATATCTCAAGAATGGTGCAATTTAGGAGAAAAGATGAGGAATGATTTTATATGCAAAAAAGACTAATGATTCCAGGAAGTACGAGATACAGACCTTTAGTTCAAGCGATATTTGTTTTTCATGCAATTTAACCAATCTGTAGAGTAGTAGTGAGAAACCCACAAGAAGTAGAATAAATCGATTGATGCCAAAATATGCACGAGTGTTATCAAAAACCTTCTACAAGAGATCATTTCAATTAATATTGTCGTTTGAATATTACAGGTGAAAATGCAATTTTTTTATGAAATTTCAACACCCTATATCTTTTGAACGGGGCCAAATTTGGAAAAATGTTATAGGAAGAAAATGTTTCTTTTGACGTCAAGAATCTATGGTTAAAATTAACGCAGTGGTCAAAGACTCACCCTGTATATATAAACAGGGTGGGCAATACATAACCTTCCACCCCAATTTTTGAGCTTTGGGATGGAAAAAACGATAGGATCGGTCAAATTTTTTTAAAAGGAGGTCAAATAAGGGTGTTCAAATGAGTTTGATATCACTACCCCTCTTGACGCAACCCCTAACTGCTCTCATTTTTTAATAGGGAACTCAGTATTCCATCAATAACTTCCACACGCCGAATTTGGATCTTTGAGATGGAAAAAATGCTCTGACAAGTCAAAAAATGAATTCGATATCACTACCCCTCTAGCCGCTTCCCTAACAGCAATTATTTCAATTTGAACGAAATAGCAAGATTTACTATGTAAATATTATTTTTTCACGTTTTCAGTTATTGTCTCAGTTGCAGCATTTTCAACATGTTTGGCATACGCGTATTGTTCGAGAAATTGCAAAAAAAGGCGGCGATAACAGATTTCCTGGATATTGAGATGGAGAAGCTGTTTGAAAATGAGAATTCATTTAGTGATTTCAGACTTTAATTAAAGTATATGGTTGATTATGATATATCAGCTTGTGAATTTCAAAATGGGTTATACCGCCGCACAGCCAGTGGAAATAATTTCAATTTTTTTTTGCGAATAATGAATGTGCAAAAAGAACTTTCATTTTCAATGCTTCAATGGCTATTAGAGAATACGAAACACAGTGGACTTATCAATGAGAAATCATCAATTTTCTGTAAAATACATAAAACGGTTTATTCATTGGCAATTATAATAATGAAATGTGATAACGAATGAATGAAACTAAAATCAATACAATGAAAGATTAGGTCACATATTCCATATGATGGCAATTTTTGTCCACAAACTTCTGAAAATTTTAAACATATTTTCTGACGATCTTCGCTGTCATATAGGGTTAATGGGTATAATTCTTATCAAAAGCCCGGTAGGTTCTACTAATGATTCTATTACATTAACCGTCTATGTAAAATAGATCCAGAATTTCTTTATTTGAATAACGATTCATTTTATGAAAGCAAACAGTAAAGATATCGACTAATACTTAAATCTGTCACTTTCGAATTATAATTTGGATAATTTACTTCAATGGTTACTATTATTCCATCGAATCTGTTTAGATCCGATTAAGATGTCTAAAATACTGGTGTGTGCACTTGTCAAATTTTGAATGGAAACGTCATTTTACTTTTTGGGACATGGCGACTGTTTAGTTTTATACTCACATGAGGGAGCCACAAGGCAATTCATTCATAAATTTACATCGCGAACGCTTGACATTTGTTGAAATTTTAAATCAAATTAACATCAAAAATGAAAGAAATTTATTTTATTCCCTGAAAAATTAACTAGACAAATATTTCATGGATTTCACCGATTAACTGGCTTTTAAATAAATATTCTTGTGATGCGAGTTCTGATCACGTAATGCAATTAGTATGGTTTATCCAGTTTTTTTTCTAATACATTGAAGTATGATTTTTTTCACTAATACATGGTCTCTTGCTCAAACATAAATGTTTTCAGTATTATTCTATAAAGATTTTACAAGCCTGATTTATGGTTAGTTGATGCTCATTTATGTATGTTTTATTAATTTCTGATCTGATCATTTTGGATAAGCAGGAAATGGTTTGTAATATCAGTAGGAATGCTTTCTATTAGGCTTGGGAGGAATGATATGGGAGGTCCGGTATAAAGTAGTTACTACAGGATGGCATGGGTGATTTGGGAGCTCTCTTTCTGTGATAATGAAAAAATATGTATTCTCATTCTCAAGAAGTTTTTATTGAACATATAAAGTAAATAATTTCAATATATATATAATATCCTTTTCACCTTTTGGCTCACAATATTTGGTAAGTAATCAATAAAGCATATAGAGCAGGGGATAGTGACGGGATGCCCTACAATTCTGCGTATGACATAAAAGCCTACGGAAAAAACCTCAGTAAAAAAAACCTGGCTCCTGCCGAAGTGTGAAAGTACAAAAATAAGCTGAAATATAATTGAGGGACCTCTTTCTTCAATTCTATTGATGGACACAGAGGCTTCTTCAAGTTGTCCACATCGAATCTGGAAATAAAAAGACAAAAGCAGAAAAAAGAATTGATTTGATCAATTATATCTATGAAAATAAGTGTTTGAAATGCGTATATCTATTGAGGATTCTTGAAACGCACGCATAATATTTAGTTGTTACTTGATATAGAACAATTTCACTTAAGTCATTAAAAAAATCATTTCTACTCACTTTTGGCACACTGAAAGTTCGTGAATTTTCATCCGCAGCACTAGACTGTCCACATAAAATTCAAAAACGCATTATAAAAAATGGATCATCACTTTTCACACACTTTTATACAAAAATTCCGAATAACGCAATAAATGATTTATTCTAATCAAAAACTGACATTCGAATAAATTTGAGTGGCGCTACCTGGCGGAGAGAAAATGAAAGAATCCCCATGTCGCCAAACCTGTAAAACAAAATCGGAGGAGTGCACACACCAGTATTTTAGACATCTTAGATCCGATGAATTTGTCTCTATGTTCAATATAATTCCAGAAAATCTTGAATAACTCGAAAATTACTGTATTTAGGAGCAAGATCATCTTAGAGTACTATCCTTATTTTCCTTCGCAGAATCCAATGCAATCAAAAAAATAGGGTTCTGTTTGAAAGACAGAAGTTAGAGCCAATTTGTGATCACGTTTTCCAAGCACAAAATTTGAAGCAATCACCCTGTGCTGATATTTCCGAAATCAAAAGCTGCATGACCTTTCCAATATTCACCTACTTCAACATTATAAGAACAGTTTTTGCTCCGGATTGAGAATAAGAAAAATGAATATAATAGTTACTATGAATATTACACCCTTTTTCCTCTGATTTTTTTTTAACAAGACAAGTCAATACAATGATTTCAACAGAAATGAATTCAGCATTGAATATCCAATCACATCAGAAACAAGAAGATTTTCATATTTCAAAAATGTCCCGTTTTCCAAAAACGTCTAATAGGCACCATGTATTTACAATTTTTGGGTTCTATGGTACCCTATCACACTTGTGCTGAAACTTTTTACACTTAAAATGGAGATGCTTGATGGTGTAGATATCTTCTACAGCATCAACCTCAACGGTTTACTTCAGATATCCTAATTTTGACGCCAATATCGCGAAAAAATTCGCTTTGAATTCTCTGTGAATTTTGCATTTTACACACTCCATTTTCTTGAAATAATACCATTCTTGTTTCAGGAAATCCAACATCTGCTTAGCAAATTTCTACCGTGCAAACCCGACATTTCCCACTTCAACCTGGAGCACCCTGAGAATTTAGATCATGAACTTCACATTAAGAATATCGAGGGATATCTCCCATGTACTGCTGGTTATCTTAAATTGAACAAAGTGCAAAGAAATGCCCTAGTTTCCTTCGTCTACCTATTCACTGCTATGTTTGGTTCGCTGAATATCAGTGTTCGTCCTTTCCATTTATCTGTTAGCAGTCAACTGTCAATTGGCGCAGGAACTGGTAGCTCCGCCTCTTTTGTGGTATGCCTCGTTGCAAGTTTTCTGCATTATATCAAAGTACTGGTTGAAGAAACTGATAGCAATGGCAACTTGTCTAAAAATGGCTACGCCCCTAGTGATCTAACTGTAGATTGCAACACGATAATTTTCAGGGAGGTCGAACTGAAAGTTATCTCCGATTGGGGTTTCTATGGAGAGAAGATTCATCATGGGAATCCATCAGGTAAATAAATAGTTGTTTTCCTAACTGTTCAGGAAAAGGTCAATCAGTTTTTCAGTGCTAGGAAAAACATTAAGGACCGTATTCGTTCGTCATTTTAAGGGGGTTGTAACTAAGCAGGTGGGCTAAAAAGCGTTCACATGAAAGATACAACCCTATTTTTAACATAGAATCAACAGATTTTTCGGAACTATTCATATACATTTCAAAAGAAATCTATCTTAAAAAACGAACAAAAGACCAATGTACAGTTTGGAACAAATCATTTTTATTAATCAATGTATTCCCCTTCTGCATGAATACTCAAATTTGCATGCTCCAACAAGTTATCAAATGACTTCTCCATTTCCTTTATTGGAATGGTCTTCAGGACGTTGTCGTCGTCTTTTCAATGGCCTTAATCGATGCGTGCCACTTTCCTTTCATCGCCAAATGCAGTTTAAGGAAGAGATAGAAGTCGCACGGAGCCACATCTGGTGAATAGGGCGATTGATGCAAAAGAATAATGCATTATCGTGCAAATGAGTTCAATTGCTGATTTCTCGATATACTGGCCGAACACGACGACTTTTTGCCGGCAAACGCTTCATGACGCCCAAGAAAAACTCTCCAGTGTCGTCAAGTCTAGTGAAACGATTTCTTTGTGGATAATTCCTTTCGAATCGTAATAACAAATCAGCATAACCTTTATTTTGAATTCAACTAGTGATTTTGTGGGGTTCCTTCATCCGGCACTTCATTCAGCACTATGCCGCTCGTCACCAGTTACAATCGATTTTAAGAAGTTTTGATCCTTCCGAGCACTTTTAACGATGCCTTCGCAATGCTCAATTCGATCAACTGTTTGGTCTTCGATTAGTTTGTGTGGTACAAACCGCGAATTAACTATTTTTTATGAATTCACGCACTTTTTCGCACATGATCTTTCGTCATCATCCAGCGTCTATCTACCCAATTTGAATTTATTTTTGTTTGTCGCAGTTTTATCAAGTTATTTTATGTCGGCAAGTATATTCCTTATACTTTTAGTATTTTTCATTTCACATATTAATGGCATTCGAGTCACAAACTAAGGCGATCTGATGCGTTCTGATCTGCTCTAGTCCTTTATGTGTGTGAAGTTGGCCCCGCACTTTTTGATTTTCCAAAAAATTTTTAATGTGCTAAATTGTGCTAGATTTGTGCTGTTTGAATTTTCTCGTTATTTCAAGTAGATTTCGAGATATTTCACTAAATGCATGAAATGGGCCAGCCCCGCACTTTTTGAAAATTTGAGTTTTAACCACTGAAATCAATTGTGCTAGACGTATACTGAGTTGTGCCGTCCGAATTTTTGAGATGGATCTCTTAATTTCCCAGAAAATGGAAAATAAAAAAAGTTAGCCCCGCACTTTTGTTTTTTCTTATCGGAAATGAGTGTAAAAAGTTGTGCTAGGTTTGTGCTGCTTTGTGCCGTAAAAATTTTTATGGAAATACCTCACGTTTTCCGGAAAATCCTGAAAATCCATTACAAGGCTAGCCCCGCACTTTCGTTTTTTTTTTGATCGGGAATATGTGGAAAAAATTGTGCTACGCCTGTATGAAGTTGTGCCGTTAAAATATAAACTGGAAAATTCGAAAAAGATAGCCCTGCACTTTCTTTTTTTTTTTTTCCATAAAAATCATCTTATAGAGTTGTGCTACATTTGTGCTGACTTGTGCTGATAATTTTTCAGAAAAAACTTCAAGTTGTCTTTTTAAACGGTGAAAAATCAAAATATCAGTAGATTGAATGATGAATTGTGTAAATGGCAACACTGGTGTGAAGTTAGCTCCGCACTTTTTGATTTTCGATAAAATGTTTGTGATGCTGAATTGTGCAAGGTTTGTGCTGCTTTGTGCCGTAAAAGTTTTTTTTTTCAAATGGTATCTACGATTAATAAGATATTTCACTAAGTGAGTAAAAGCGAAGAATGTAAATTTTCATTTTTTCTTTCCGTTTAACGGTCCATTGATAACTGAATCTCTTCAATTGTTCAAATTTCAGATTCAGACATCTAATCTATTCGATGGATTTGGAAAAATAACGAACTTGTCCGAGATATTTGGACAATCAACCTATTCTGAAAAAATGGAAACTATAGGTGATCTCCTTCGGAAGATAAAGAGTATACGGCCGGACGGCCAAACATACTCAAATTGACAACAGATTCTTCATCAGGAAGTCGAACCTAATCGATTGAGACCATTTTCGGCTCAATATTCGAAAATTACAGACATTTGGGCAAAACGCTGTTTCACTAAGAACAAGCACGCAAAAACAAAAGGGCTGTGTTAACTTCTTTTGAATTTTCCATTTTCAACGTAATTAAAAGTACTATCTCGAAAATTTCAACGGCACAACTAAGAATACGTCTAGAATTCTGAAACAATCTTCAGTCGTTGAGCTGGCTAACTTTCTACATTTTATGGAAAGTCGGAAAAACTTCAGAAAACCTTAGCACAATTCAGTAAAAATAAAAATTTTCTAATTGAGAAACATTTAAGACTTTATTCTTACTTCAGTGGAAATTTCATTATGAAGGAAATGAAACTTTAGTATCAATATTTTCTTCTCAAAATCACAATCTGGCAACTTCTCCTATCTACGGCTATCCACCTGGAAGTAATAAAATTCTAGATGAGTCATACGATTTCGTTTACACGGTCGCACCACGGGGTAGCATCTAATTCCATGAATTGCTACTACGTTGCCTTCTATCAAGATTTTTCAGAAATATACTGATTTCTCCAATGTTTCCACCTTTTGAGAAAAAATTTCATGTGAATTTTGAAAATTAGGTTTGAACGAGTTTGTACGAAAGTAGCACAAGTTTTGGTGATTTCGATTCGGAAGAAAGAACACAAAAAGAATATTGAAAATTTTTAAACTCGATTTTCCGGTATATCAGAGTTTTTTTCGAGGAAGTTCGAAAAGCACAAATCAGTGTATTCACTGTTGAATGAGATTCAGTTATCAAATGACCGTTAAACGGAAAGAAAAAATGAAAATGTACATTATTCGCTTTTACTTACTTAGTGAAATATCTTATTAATCGTAACATTTGAAAAAAAAACTTTTACGGCACAAAGCAGCACAAACCTTGTACAAATTCAGCACCACAAACATTTTATCGAAAATCAAAAAGTGCGGGGCTAACTTCACAACAGTGTTGCCATTCACACAATTCATCATTCAATCTACTTGAAATAACGAGAAGATTCGAACAGCACAAAACAGCACAAACCTAGCACAATTCAGCACATCAAATATTTTTTCGGAAATCAAAAAGTGCGGGGCCAACTTCACACACATCTAGTCCTTTCCAGTAAACCGTGCATCAAGGACTCGCGATACCTTCCCCTTTTTCTTGAAGCAGCCTTCGCAGCTGGCATATATCAAATTAAAACGTTTACGTTTAGTTTCCACTTACTTCTAGAGTTATTTCAAGGGATTTTCAAAATTTTTGTTTTGTTTGGACTCAAGCTGAAAGGATAAAACTCTCAGTGCCATGATTTATTCATGACGAGTAGAATATAAGGATAAATTATGAATTATGTTATGTTAATTCGATTTGTCAGTACCTGGGTCACATGCACCTTACTCGAAATCGACTATTATTAGCAATAATGCATTCTCACGTAAGTAACGTAAGTTTCTCTGGTTAACGCGGTGCGTTTCCTTCTCATTTCCGCTTTCCGCCGTCTTGTAATTGGTAAACATTGGTTATTTTAGTTTTTTTAATTCTCTAATTCGTTAATTAGTGGATTCCTATGGTCTCTGAAGCTTTCTTCAACGTTATTGTTCGGTTTGTTCATGTATTCAATTATTGTTGGTGTCTCAGCGTCTTTGAGAAATGTTTTGTATGGCCTTTCTGAAGTTAATGTCCAATGTTTGTATCCAGCTGGCTGCTGCGTCAGTGTTGGTACTTATTAATTTTTTTCTGACGTTTAGTTTGCTCTTTATGTTCATTACTGGGTAGAGAAAACCTTTGATCCTTCTAGCTTTAGTGTTAATTTCTCTAATGTATTTAGCTGTTCCATAGAATCGGGATGTTGTTCATTTTCATTTCTTTCGTCAGATTGCTGCTAGTTTTTCTATGATAGAATAACAATGCGCTGCTTTTTTGTGATTTACTTCTATTCTTCATTTACTCAACCACTTTTCAATCAGGTTGCAATGTTCCTGTAGTCTTCTATCTATTACTGTTGTAACCCTTGAGTTGCGAGAATTGTGGTATCGTCTGGGAAAGTGGCTACTATTGTTTCACTACTTTTTTGGTATATCTGAGATTTATAAAGGACGAGTCCGAAAATTAAACCTTGTGGGACCCCTGCTTCGTTGTCTCTCTCTGATTTTCATTTTCCATAGTGGACACTGAATTTTCTCTTTTCTAGATAGGATTTGATGAGTCTGATCAGTTTTTTTAGGGATATTCGATTTGATCATTTTATAAAGCAAGCCATTGTACCATACTTTGTCGAAAGATTTTGACACATCCAGAAATATGGATTCAGCTTTCTTCCCTGTATTTTTATTTATTTATGTATTGTACAACCTTCTTGAGCTGATGAGTGGTTGAGTGGCCTGCCTTGAAGCCAAATTATTCTTCTGGTATTATTTGGTTGTCGTCCATTACCCTTCGTAATCTCTTGTGAATAACTTTTTCGGCTATTTTGCGCGGTGATGAGAGAAGGCTAATTGGTCTGTAGTTGTTTAGCTATTTTCTTGATTTGCTCGGCTTAGGTAATATTATGACCTTTGAGTACTTGCATCTTATTGGAAAATACGTTAGTTTTATTATGGCGTTGTTTATGTAGGTGATTTTTTCCATTCCCCTTAAGGCTTTTGCTTCAGTGTGGTAAATTTCATCGCTTCCTGGTAATATGATAAATAACACTAAAGAAGTTACTATTCTACATGAACACACACAAAAAAGCAACGCCGATTAGCAAGACTAGAGTAGAATAACAGAAGAAAGAAGCATAAGATCTAAAATCAAAAATCGGTAAGGTTCGTGCTCATTCAAATTTATTAATGGGTTATGAATATAGACTAAATTTACACTCTTCTCGGACATTTTCACGAAGAACCGGCTGAAAATTCCTAACCGATAAGTCAAGGTTCCACTAATGGAACCTTAAAATCGAAGGAAAAAATGAAAACCATTTTTACAATGGTTGGGGTTCTTTAGTTATAATAATTATAAAAGCTTCTGGAGTTATGAAATTTTTAATGTATTTGGATTGATGATAAATAATAACAATTGATATTTGATTAGAGATGCTTCATTAACAATAATTTATAATATACATACTTGAATTACAATCAATGACTTCTTTCTACTCTCATAAATAAACAAAGAAAAAATCACAATCAATATTCTACAGATTAATGATAATTACAATAGTTCATTCATTGAAATAAATTGTTCACTTGGTGTTGACACGTTTGTCAAGGATACAATAGTTCAAGTACCATGTTAAATAATTCAAATTCTTACTGAAATATTATTTATGTCTGCAAAATTCATAGATACATAACCTATAACCTATGTAGTTAAATATTTGTTTCACAATGTTTTACATGAAATACGAGGGCCGTTCAGAAACTAACCTCCGGTTAATTGAAAAAAATACACCAAGTTAAGTAAAAATATTTTAATATATACATCTTACAACTACATCTTTGCACTATTTTTCGACATAGTCTCCATAACTATTGAGGCACTTATCGTATCTCTTCATAAGCTTTGAAATTCCTTCTGCATAAAAATCACCCGCTTGTGCCTTGAGCCAGCCTGTTACCGCATCTTTGAGCTCTTCGTCGTCATCAAACCGCTGGGACCCGAGCCATTTCTTCATATGCATGAAGAGATGATAATCGCTTGGCGCCAGATCTGGGCTGTAAGGTGGATGGTTGAAAACGTCCCACTTGAAGGACTCAAGAAGGGCTGTTTGTTCTGCGAGCAGAGTGAGGACGGGCGTTATCGTGCAAACAAACGATACCGGAAGTCAGCATACCACGGCGTTTGTTCTGTATAGCCCGTCGTAATGTTTTTAGTGTTTCACAGTACACGTCTTGATTAATAGATGTCCCACGTTCCATGAATTCAACCAACAACACCCCTTTGGCATCCCAAAACACCGTTGCCATCAGTTTTCTGGCAGAAAAATCTTGCCGGGCTTTTTTTGGTTTGGTAGGCGAATCTGAATGTGCCCACATCTTTGATTGTTCTTTTGTCTCAGGGTTCACGTACTTAATCCAGGTTTCGTCACCGGTCACGATTCTGTTTAACAATGGTTCTCCTTCGTCCTCATAACGTGACAGAAAGTCTAAGGCAGAGGCCATTCTTTGAGTTTTGTGGTGGTCGGTAAGAATTTTCGGCACCCATCGTGCACAGAACTTTCGGTAACCCAATCTTGCTGTCACTATCTCGTACAAAAGAGTCTTAGAAATCTGTGGAAAATTAGTAGACAACTCCGCCATTGTGAAACGTCGATTTTCACGAACTTTTGCATCAACTGTCTGAACGAGTTCGTCAGTCACCAATGATGGTCTACCACTCCTCTCTTCATCATGAACGTTTTCTCGTCCACTTTTAAATAAACGTACCCATTCACGGACAACTCATAAAATTTTGGTCCGTACACGGCACAAAGCTCACGATGAATAGCTGCTGCAGAGTATCCTTTGGCTGTAAAAAACCTTTTAACAGCACGCACCTCACATTTGGCGGGATTTTCTATTGCAGCACACATTTCAAACTGCCACAAAAACTAAACTAGCACAGGTACGATGTTCACTCGACTACGGCTTGATGCCGACTGACCTGCTGAGCGCGTGAATGCACAGATGGCGCGCTACTCCCCCCCACTACCCGCACTGTGACCAATCGGAGGTTAGTTTCTGAATGGCCCTCGTATGTGATGAATAATTGAATAATCCTCTATTGGTTGCATACATTTCTAAGTTTTGGATTTTTTGTATGAACTTTTTTAATGTTGCTCTGATTAATAAAACGAGCATCCCATAAGCAACACATGGACATAAATAACTTGAGAAAAAGGCAAGAGGTTTCTGATGAACATAGATTAAATATAGGTCTTCTACTATTGAACTGCAGAAAAACTGTTGAAAATATGAATTTTGAGTTTTTTAACATAATCAAATGGCACTTGAAAGCATTAATTAATCCCTTTGAGTCCTCAAAATGAGAATGTGACTTATGTTATGATTGATTTTGAGTTATATCACTCACCTCTGTTACTTTTTCAAGAAAAAGGCAAAGTTTTCTTCACAATTGGAATTATCTGATAATTTAGAGACGCTCGTTATACGAGTAAAATTATGTCGTAGTCCATTTTCAAATTGCACATTCGTAGGCCCATCAAAATGTGGAATGCACCATTGGATTTCTTGTCCTAAATTGATTTTCAGAAAAATGATCACTGCAAACACAGTATAGAATGTGCTGCAAATCCTGAAATGTTATCTATTATCTTGATGACCAGAGAATTCAATCCACTTTTTTGGGGTGAAAAACACAATAATTTATAATTTTTCTGATTGAATTAAATACTTACATATTCGTGTTCTTTGATAAATTGAAGAATGTAACTTCTGGTTTGTTTATCTTGTCATTGCCAAAACTTTTTAGCATGAAATATGCACCACCATGTACAAGAACCAATTTCAAATCGGGAAAATAAAATTTGAAAACGTGATGTTAATTTTTCGAAATTTAAAACGAAAAAATTATTTGTAAATGAAAACAGCCTCTAACCTTAACTGAGTGTCTTTATAATAAATAGCCTCAGCTACTACGAGTTCCTTTATCACCATGTCCTATGTTTAGTGTTAATTCTGAGGCAATAGATGACGTAAGGATCGAGTTAGTCGCTCAGTTTCCCATCTTGTTCTCTTTAATCTATGATAGAATCGTAAGCAGTTTGCGTTCCCTAGTTTCAACAAAGGAAAAAACCAATAAGCTCCCTCCTTTCAATTCTATACTCCATGGATATGTTTAATCAAGATAAACTGCCATAACAGTTCTACCAATCTAAAGCTTACTTTATTGCAAGCCCAGTTAGTTTTCAAGAAGGAATGAGTTACCTACAGCAATATTATTTCAGGTATTGACAACACTATTTGTACGTATGGCTCTCTAGTTGCTTTCGAAAAAGGGTGTCCTCCTCAAAGAGAACCAATGAATTTTCCTTTGAAACTACTATTGATCAATACGAAAATATCGAGAGATACCAAAACCTTGGTGCAGAAAGCTGCCGATTTCCTTCAGAAATTTCCTAGTGTTGGTAAAGGTATCTTGGATACAATGGATGAAATATCAAAAACCGCTTTGAAGTATTTGAGGGTCTTGAATGAAGGAATTTCAGGTAGAGAAGAAACAATTGATGCCTACAAACAATTAGAGGTAACTATCCATTATTTCTCTTTTCAGAAAGTAGCAACTCACTGTTCTTTTTATAGGAATTATCAGAAATCAATCACAGTGTTCTGAGTATACTCAAAGTGTCCCATCCAAGCTTGGAAGCAATAATTGGAATATTGAGAAAGTATGGTTTAAAAGGAAAACTCACTGGTGCTGGTGGTGGAGGTTATGCAACGTGTCTAGTTCCTCCTAATTTCTCCTACGATGAACTTGATATAGTGTTGACAGATCTGTCAAATGGTGGTTTTGAGGGTAAACTAACAACATTAGGAGATGATGGAGTGCGAGTCGATATTTAAGTTAGTCTTATTAGCTTTAATTAAACTCATTATTTATGTTCTTAAAATTAGTGGTTAAATAATAAAGGAGTCGTTTTCAATTGAATTATGTTCTTTTGTAACTGGGATTAAAATTCGACATAAGACACCTCACTGTATAAACACCATAAAAACTTAACGTAAGTCCCCCTGAGGTCATGGTTGTTGTGTGTGCCTGATTATAATTTGCACGAAATATATTTCATAATAATAATACTAAGTAGAGACTGCGCAATATAGCCTAGCTGGATAGCACATAAATATAGACTTATATAATATAAACTTAATATGATAGATGATGATTAGACATATTAGTAAGAATAACATATCAGTAATATAACTTAGATATAAAAAGTTGATTGTAATTTAAAAGTGAAGTATCAAATAAGAGGATGGGTCCTAGGGTACACAATGAAATTTCCAAAGACACATTGTGAAAAATATTTTGAATATTCAATTACGCTGAGGCTTACTGTATGAGGAACATGAAAGCCAAAGGAAAAAACCCTCTCCTTATTAGCGTTGTTGTGAGTACAAAAATAAGATGAAATAATTTGCTTCTTTCTTCAAGAATGGTTTTTTATTAATATGAGGCTTCTTCAAGTTGCCCACATCAAATCTGAAAATAACAAAGATAAAAGCAGAATTTTTTTTTTTAAAATACGTATCGAATTCGTTTGAAATTTAAATCCCATTACAAGAATTAATCTAAAACATCATGAATAGCCCTAAAACCATCTTGAAATATATATATGGGACAATTATTGATGATGTATTGTTTCTTCTGAATAACCACATTCACAAATTGTGCTTGGAACCGAGATCCATCTGAATAGCATGCTTTGGTAGGACCATGACCTGTTCTCAAACGATTAAGAACTGTCCAAATTTTTCTAGGAATATCAAAACCAGCAATTTTTTCAGAACGATCAGAAATGAGATCCTCATTGAACATTACGTAAGAGTTCCACTCTTCCATAATTCTTTATCGCTAATGTTTATATTGAAGATCGTATTACACCATAATGGTTTACGTAACTCAATCTGGTAATTTTATTTTGTGGAATGTGTGAAATAATTGGAAATAAGTAAGGAAAGAATGTTAACTGCTCCAAGAATTCACAGCTGCAATCTGTCTGAGAATATGTGAAGGCTAATGTTATACAAAACTGGTAACCAATGAACCGGTACAGATCTTTTGGTGCCAGTAATTATTTTCATCGAAGTATTCAATTGTGCATGGATTTTTTCTGTATGTGCACCAAACAGAGCAACAATACTCAGCTGCAGAAAAGACTAGGGCTAGAGATGCTGTGCGAAGAATGGAAGCATCAGCACCCCAAGATGATCCATCTAATTTCTGAAGAATATTATTCCTAGTTTTCAGTTTTAGGCTCAGATCATTTAAATGAGCCTTGTAATTGAGAGATGAATCTAATTTAACTATCTAAGTATTTTGGATAGAAATTATGTTTGATAGGAGAATTATTAAAAGTTACAGCTAATTTCCTATATTTTTCAGGATTAATCAGATGGAAACAAGATACCTCTGTTTTGTTGGGATTTGGACATAATCGCCACTTTATACGTATAGACGCCTAGGAAATTCTCTTTCCACAATTTCTACTATTTCCAAGTCGTCATGAAATGCATCAAATTCATTAAAGGAGTCCATCATACAAGTTAATAGCGTTATTCGAAATATATATTACAATTAATATTATTTTAGTCACATCACATTTGTTCGAAAATCACAAAGAAATACTAGACAAATATTTGGAAAACCTTAGCTTAGACTATAGAAATAGACTTTAATCTGAGTGGAAAACCAAACAAATCAAATTATTTTAGGGTAGAATCCGCCCTTAAATAGTTAAGTGGCCATGAATGAGCACCTAAATTTAAGGCTCGCTTAAGGGATTTATGTGCCGCTTAACAGTTGGTGCAACGCCATTTAAGTTGAGGATTCATTTTAAGGGACGCTTAACGCTCAGTGTGGTTGGTGCAAACGGGCCTTAGATATTAATTGAAAAGTAAGGGAGCCAGAACTGATCCTTGAGGAAGACCGTTTTTCAATGTTTTGAAATTGCTAATTGCTGTATGTAGTTTTATTGTTTTCTACTTTGTTGTACTAATTTTTCTATTCACTTCTTATTGTGCGGTAGTATTCAATTGTTAATTTATAATTTAAAATATATAAAAAAAAACCCTCGTAACTGTTTCAGAATACAAGATGTTCCACAACTCTACGAGTATACAAAAATGTTATAATATTTTAAGCATAAAAAAACATGAAACAATCCTTTAATAATTTTATATTAAGACCAAATACTGTATACACTTAAACTCTAATTTCACAATACTTAAGCTTTCTATTAAACTAGAAAAATATATTAAGATGGCACTTTACACATAATGTAGGTACTTTTATACAGTTAGCTAAAATAGTTCGGAAAAATTGTCTCTATAATTCGGAACCAACAAACACAACTATAAACCCAAGGATATTCT
Source organism: Micraspis discolor (assembly GCA_030674115.1). Lineage (NCBI taxonomy): Eukaryota > Metazoa > Arthropoda > Insecta > Coleoptera > Coccinellidae > Micraspis > Micraspis discolor. Next base: position 37,803 of record JARTUT010000929.1, on the reverse strand, counting down.
CATGAAACTTACAATATGAATTTTAGTACCTACTTCAAATGATTTTCTCATTTGAGACTCCGATAAATATATTCTGAGATTTTTTAAATGTTAATTTTCATCTGTTCCTGAAAATTTTAAGTTCAACTGTGTTATTTGAAACAGAAATATGATACTATGTTTGTATAAAACAATTCAGGTTTGAGAGGCACTTCATTATCTCATTTATGGCACTATTGACATCGTGGAAGGCTGTTGTAACTGATATCTGTTTAATTTTAAACAAAATAACTTTTTCTGTATGTTTGATGAGTTTGTGATTCAGTTTGACTAGAACGTATTCAGTGAATTCTACCACTTAAGTATTAATTAGAGTACTATATTCTGAATTACCTACATTTAGTTTATACCACATTTCAAATAAAAATAAATTGTATTATTACAATTATGTACGAAAAAAATAGCAATGGTTTGAGTTTTTCGAAATGCAAGTCATTAAAAGTGAAATGATAAATTCATGAAAAAAACAAACAAATAAATTACACACATATACATATACTTTGGTGGAAATTTATATACAATCATTTTGGTATGACATTTGAATACTGCTTCAACACTCCATTCTATCTTAAAATAATATCAAATATGAACAATTTTACTTGCTCTAATGAAAAATCAGTCTCAAAATCTGTATACAGCATCTTTAATAACTCCATATCCTAATCCAAAAAAATTGCAAAGTTTACATAAATAAATAATAACAAATAAAAATCGAATAAATTAAGGGTAAGAAAAATAAAATTGAAATGTGATGTGACAAGAAAAATATCACCACAACCAGGAAAATTCATTGGGATCTAATAACGAATAAATAACTATAATGTTCACTATTTTCGGACATAAGAAATTCGGCAGACACGATTCCTCATTTTCTCACTTTGAACACAAGAGAAATTTTTACGAATCCTTCCGAAGCATTTTCGGCATGTACAGTTTATTGTCTGGTTCACTCACATATGATCTTCGTTCTTTTCAAGTGTTAATGACAGCCATGATACTAGTATCATGAATGACAGCTATAACTTCAAAATATTTTGAAATTATTCCTCACTGCTATTTTTTCTAATTTATTTTCAATCTCGAATTGTGTCTACTGATATGAAAAATTCTTCAACTTTTTTCACTGAAACAACTGAAGATCAAATTGTTTTCTTTTCAGCTACCTTAGATAGTTATGAATAATATATCATTTTATTTGAAATGATTTTGAATAAATAAAATGTGTACCACTAACAAAAAAAATGACATAACTTAGTGAAGAAGAGGAATTGAATTGAAAAGAATGATGAAATAATTTTTGTAATACTGAAATGATTTAATATAATAAATCTTAAAACACTTCATATTTCTAAAACAGTTAGATACGTATGTAAAGGTTTTGCCTGACTTTAGTAGAGAATCCAAAAAATGAATAATATACAAGGTGTTGCATTGAAAAAACGAGGTTGGTAACTATACCTTCTTCAGTGGCACTTGTGAGAAAATGATGAATATATGTTGAAAGTTAAGGGACGTTTTCTTCTTTTCAATTTCTACAACACTATTCTGCAGATGCTATGCGAAAAAATAACCTCTCTAGATTTTAAATTATACTTTTAAAAAATATATATATATGCATTTGCTATTATGTATTGAACGTGAAATGGTTTATAGTTCTCTAAGGCAGCTGAAGAGAAAATAAAAGGTAGTGAATTGGTTGAACCTTCTTTGAATGGACTTGTTCGACAAACTTATTCCAGGTAAAGATCGATTACTCCAAATCATTCACAATCATACTAGAATTTAACTTATGGCATTTGTAAACATTCTCGAAATAAAGTTGCTAAAATTTTCAAAGAGTAAACTAAATTATAAATACTTTCATTCGCTAAATTATAAAATTAATACCGCAACCTATAACAGCCGATTCGAACCCGAGAACTTAATCATATCAGGCCGGCGCCAATCAGGTTATTTGACTACATTATAGGGTTTCATGTATGGACTAACTTCAAGATTTTGGGGAAAAATGACGCCCAAGATCGTTAGATGGCGCTGGAAAGATAGTTCTGCTCAGTTAGAAAGGTACATACCCCCGCCCATAATTCTCTGTTGTTGCAGACATATTTTCAATGAAAATATATGGTCAAGAAATTTCATTATAAAATGAATGTAAATATGGCAAAGACCTAATTAGAGCTGACCGCTTCTTCAATTTGATTCAATTAAGGAAATGTCAAGTTATTGCTGCTCCCAATAGCACTAACGATAAATTAAAAAAAAAAATAATATGTAGTTGAATTAGTTGTGTTTGAAACATTCCCTTCGATGCTTCAAAACGAATATATCCTCTATGTACCATAGAATTTTTCTGAACCTTAATTTATATTCAATTATGAAATTGTTTGCATTGAGCCATTTCTTTCTGTTTTCCAAGAATGTTGAGCTGTTTTCAGTTGGATTTTTTTAAGAAGCTTCTGGGTAGCTAATGAATTTATGTCATCAACATAAATAACAGTGACTCCCTCATATTTTCCTGCTCCGAGACATATGGAAATAATTAATATAGATGATCAAAGGGAGAGGTCCTTCGAATTTTCCCTATGATATGACAAAAATCAATTCCAGATGATCATGATATAATTTCCTTTTAATTATCTTCCATTTGTTTCCTTACTTTAAAATACTATCCTGCTCATTTTAATGATGGTTCCCGAAATCCATACTTCTATAAGCATTCATTTTTATTCTTATTTTCCGAATTTTTCTCTCGTTTGCTTCTTCAGGTTACATTGAATCTCCGTTTTTTGTATGTTCCTTTGAGGAGACATTTTATGTCTTCATAATCAATGGTATATATCAAGTTCTTGTGTTTCTTTTATCTTCAAGTCTGTTTTTCATGTTTGGGGTTTTCTGTTTACTTTCACTATCTGCAATGGAAATATTTTATTGAACAATTCTGAGTATACTTAATAGAAATGCTTAAATTGTTTGTTTACATTTGTCTATTGAATTACATATGAGAACGTCGATTTATGCTCACTTAATTCATTCTTGACATGTTCGATAATTACCTGTGCGAAATTATGTTTGTGTATGTATTGTGTTTTATTACCGAGGCATGGGTTTCCTGTGTATTGAACCTGTGTAAGGTTGTATAGAGATTCGGTGGGTATCTGTTTCTGAAAATTTATTGATGTTGGGAAGTTCCTGTGAATCAAACTGGTGGATAGCTATATTTTGCGACCAACATCTGTCTCATAGAGTTCTTTTTTTCTTTGTAGGGACTAAAGACTAAATATTTCATCAGTTGGTTTTTGTTTTATGGAATTTCTTTTAGTTATATTGTCACTTTCAAAATCTGCTTTCGCCAATATATATGCCATAACATCGTCTTCTTTGGCTTGTTTTTTAACTATGTTGAAAAAAATGCAAAACAGGGAAATAGCTAAGAAACATTCTAATCAAACCAAATTATCGAAACACAGATCAATCACTCTACTTTCTAACTTGGGTAAAAACCTAGAAAAAAATAATTCTATATAGAATTATGGGCAAGAAAATTTCTGACTAACAGTTCGGTTTTAAACACCATCAATCAAAGAATCGAACAGAAAAAAATCGTTGAATATATTCGCATAAATTTGGGCAGTACACTTCATTTTAACCACCACACAGAATGGAGAAAATCACGTTTTATAGAGCTACAATTCCAAGGATCTAAATAGAAACAAAAGGGCATAAACCTTGAAAATCTACAAAAGAATTTGCAGACCTCCAATTGAATATGGACACATACAATTCCTCAACAGCACTGAAAATACTGATGATGAGAATTCTTTTTGATATGGAAATCGTGAAGAATTATTATTTTGGGCTATATTCACAACCTTTTATTGATCTTCCTACAAACGTTTTGATAGGAAGCCTTCATGAAAATCACTTCCAATCCAATAAGTGCTCCACCAACTCTATTGCCAAAAGTTTGGAGGCTGATTGTTCGAACTATCAATCAATCAAAATATTTATTTGCTCTCCTCATCATATATCACATATATATAGCTATTATGATTGACCCACAAGGGCGTTGATCGTGTCGAAAATTATATCTAAAATATTGAACAAATCAAAAAACAAAATTATAGAAACCGTGTCACGAGCCCGCCCGGTTCCAGAGAGTGTACCAAATACCTCCCGGACTAGCTCTCAGAGCTGAGACTATTTACTAGGGCGCCACTCTCTTTTTATGATGTTAAATAAAAGGAGGTATCACCACAGATCTCAGGGGGAAAACAAAAGAGAGAAAACGTACACGAAAACCCACTCTCTAGAAGCCAGAACAAGCTCGATCACACAAAATGAGAGTAGTGACTGGTAGGAAGAAAAAAAAAATCAATTGTTTAACAATTTAATCTCACCAAAAATGTGGTGATAACACTACAACTAATCAATGTCCTACCACAAAATATCTCTATCGAACTTACTAGTCAAATATCTTAATATGCGTTTAACCGAATTATATTACTAAACTTATCACCCAAAGGTGAACCTCAAAGTTAGATTAATACTGGCCAGCATGAACAAAACACCTATGTAACGGTCTATATCTAGGTGACTGAACAACAGGTCAACTGTTTATCGCTATATCAATGTCTCGACCTAAGTCGTTTATATTCTCAGATAACTTAAATGCTACGGACTAACCTTACATAACAGTCTAAGATGTACAGTGACTGTGAACAAAAGGATATTATGGGTTCTCAACCAACATTCACTCTTCAACCCTCGTAGAAAGGAAATTGGGTCAATACGTACTTCAGGCTCTTCGTAATACAATAATTCACATTACTTCCACAAGGCAAATGGCAACCAGGGTGTCTATTGTTCGATCTTCCAAGTAGAATGTGTTCAGATAGCTAGTACAGATGGTTTGTACAGAACGTAGATCCTACGTAGACTCACCTATTTCAGACAACCTCAAAACCGCCTCAGACAGCTCGCAGACAGTTTGCAGATAGTTCACAGAGTTCACAGACAGCTCGAGATCCGCAGCACAACAAACATAAGTACTCTCAACATAAAACGGAGCTAAAATAAAAGAAGTTGCAGAAATGGGCAACGTGACCGAATATAGGTTATCTTACCTAATCTTCTCCATCGAATATCTTCCCCTTTATAATCCGCATTAAGCGTTAACCTTTTCCATAAACCAAATAGAAACAGGTCTCTATTAGGGCTTAAACCATAAATCTTGTTCCAATCCGCAATCAATACGATAAAAATCCAAGAGTTTAATGGTTTGATACTCGCCAGAAAAACGGAGAAAAGCAAAGTGACACGCTCCAGCTGATTTGCGTCAACCCGACATATACGACCACAGACGCAATCACAGAGCGGAGAGCATTCAGTCACGCTACCATCAACAGTAGTGCCACGGGTCGGAAAATGTACTATCTAGATAGCGGCGTTGCCAATAGTTGGTCGGAACTAACAGAACGGAAATTTTAAACCGTGACAACTCCCCCCTTCCTTCCACAGGAGGTGAGCATAGGTCACCGACGACTCACATAAGAACCATATTGCGCACTCGCCAAACAAAACTCAACGCCAAGATGGCAAAACAATCAAAAGTGAAAGATATCTAGTCACTGAGGGCGACTAGATACCGGCTTGTCCAGCTGGGTATAACGGAAAACTACAAGAAGAAGAAGAAAGCAATCGATTCAACCAAAAACAAAACAATAAGCCAAAATGGTCGAAATGTCAAATTTTGAAACAAAAGAAAAACTTAACCGGAATCCGAATCGAAGACCACGGTTAAGGTGCTGAACAAGGAGGACTTGCTTTATCGAAGGTCGCAACCTCCACGACCCCATCACATCCTAGAGAGGTGATGTCCGAATCGGGAAACTCAAAATCGGGATAATAATTTACTCAAATATAGGCAACGTCAAAGCCGGAAATTCCAATGGTCCTCGTGGGTAAAGTGCGCTGCGACAATACACGACCACTGGTGTCACTAACTCGTCGGGAGTTTCTCGAAAAAAACACAATAAAAGGAAAATCTCAATCAAGACACGCGCCTTCCAGGCAAACGCAAAGAAAAGTCACAATCGGGTATTTCACGTCATCAACTCGGAATCAAAAACGCCAAAAGTCGCCACATCGGCACAAAAAAAAAATCAATCGCCGACACGGCAAAAAAACACAACACTTCTGCTCCAAGGCAGCCAACAGTGTAAGCCAATACGAAATCAAATCATCCCCACCATAATCGGGATCCCAAACTCACAAAGCGAAGGCAAGGCACAACAAAAAAACAAAACGAAACGGACACGTCAGATGTTAGACGGTCATAATCCCGAGCATATGACGGTCCCAAAATATATCCCCACCGTCACCGGGGCTAAAACGTACAGAAAAGGCAAGGTACGAACGACATTTACTTACTGAAACGGACTCGTCAGATGTTAGACGGTCATATTCCCGAGCGTATGACGGTCCCAAAATATCCCCACCGTCACCGGGGCTAAAACGTAGAAACAAAAGGCAATCTCAAGCCGGAACGCACTCATAAAGCACTAAGCCACCCGACAACTCAGAACCACCAAAACTAGGTACTCTCCTCCAAACAGGTATCAGGATATCGTCTGAGATCTTTAACATGCCAGACACCTCTATCACTTCCATCCCTCCATTGCAGTTGATAAGCATTATGGCCAACTCTCCGACGCACAGTGCAGGGTCCGACAAATCTGGGCGCCAACTTGGAGGCAAAGCCCTTAGAGGCATCAGATAAAAGTTTATTGCGGGTCAGGACAAGATCTCCCTCTCGGAAAGTGACAGGACGGCGGCGCAAATTATAACGTTGACGATTACGCTCCTGAGCGCGAGCCAAGCGCTTCTGAATGTCGGCAAACAACAGCCGGTAGCCAACCTTTTTAGCGTCCACAACCTCCGAAGGACGTCTAGGGTCCAACTCTACCACAGTGTTATAGGCATCTCCAGATGGGCGATATTCTCTGCCAAAATTAGCGAAGTATGGGCTACAACCAATAACCTCATGACGACCAGTACGAACGGCGCAAGTAACAGCAGAAAGGTGTTTACTCCAAGTTTTATGGTTATCCTTGACATAACAGGAGAGCATGGTCTTAACTATACCATTGCTGCGCTCGGTAGGATCACAGTGCGGACTATAAACTGGAGTGAATATGATGTTGACTTTATATTTCTGACACAGCGACGTGAAAGAGGTACTGCGCATCTGGGTGCCATTATCGCAAATGAGCAAACGAGGAACTCCGTAAACAAGAAAAATATGCTGCTCCAGCAGATGACAAAGGGAAACAGCAGTAGCATTGCGCAAAGGAAAGGTCAAAACATACTTGGAGAAATAATCAGTAACTACTAAGATGTACTTATATCCGTTGGACGATGGCAAGGGACCCACGAAATCCAAACTTATCATCTCCCAAGGTTCGGTAACAACCGGTCGGGTTCCCATAGTTCCAGCAGGAGCTTGAAGGTCAGGTTTATGCTCCAGACACACCGAGCAACGACTCACATATCGGGCTACATCGGCACGCATCTTAGGCCAAAAATAGCGTTGTCTCAAGCGCCAATAAGTCTTAAAGACACCAGGATGTCCGGCGGAAATATCATCATGATGTTGACGAAGTAGGCTCTTCCTGAACTCCCTAGGTACCACCAATTTCCAACAATCCCCGCATCTCCTAAACCAGGATAAGGGGCGGAAACGTATTTCCAAAGTAAGCCATGCTCCTCCCTCCAGGTAGGGTATTTGTCCGGAAATGTGTTCAAGTCTTCTCTCATCTTGAGATACCAAGGATCCCTAGACTTATGGAACAGCTGGCGATCATCAGAGTCCAGCACCTCGTCCACAGACACTGGGACGGACCTGGACAACATATCAGGCACGACATTCAGTTTACCCTTGCGATGGACAATTTCAAAGGTGAAGGGCATTAGGCGCAAACTCCAACGAGCCAATCGACCCTGTGGGTCCTTTAGGTTATGCAGCCACAGCAAAGAGTGGTGATCGGTAATTACCTTGAAGAAGGTACCCTCCAGGTAATGGCGTAGTTTTTCAACAGCCCAAATCACGGCAAGGCACTCACGCTCCGTGGTCGAATAGTTGCGCTCTTGTCGAGTTAACGAACGGGAAAGATAGCACAAGACTCTCTCACCATCATCAAATTGTTGGGTGAGAACGGCTCCGAGTCCGTAGGCGGAGGCATCAACTTGCACAATGAACTGGCGATCAAAGTCAGGGCAAGTGAGTACAGGGGCAGACGCTAGCTTCTCTTTTATTTCACTGAAAGCTAATTCACACTGGGGTGTCCAATTCCAGCGGACATTTTTCTTAGTCAAATTCGAGAGGGGTTCGCTCAAATCGGCCAAATTAGGAATGAACCGGCGATACCATGCGGCGGTTCCCAAAAAGGAACGGATGGCGGCAACATTAGTGGGAGTAGGAATACTCAAAATAGCCTCGACCTTTTCAGGATCCGGGCGAAGACCATGTCTGTCGACAACATACCCCAAATATTTCAGCTGAGGGCGACAAAAACATTTTTCACGCTTCACGACAAAACCAGCCGCTATAAGCCTATCCAACACCTTACCCAAAATTTCTAAGTGTGTGGCGAAATCTCCACTAACGATGACAATATCGTCCAAGTACACAAAGACGTACGGCTGAAGATCAGGACCAAGAACACCGTCCATAATACGTTGGAAAGTAGCGGGAGAATTAGTTAGTCCGTAAGGCAAGCGTCGAAACTGATATAAGCCGCGACCAGGGACGGTGAAAGCCGTATATTCCCTCGAGTTAGAAGCCACCTGAACGTGGTGATAGGCCGTTTTATATCCAAAGTGCTCAACACACGAGCATCGCGCAATTTGTCTAGTATTCCAGAGATATATGGAATAGGATAAGCGTCCCTCTTGGTGACGGCATTAAGGCGCCTATAGTCGACGCAAAAACGATAAGTACCGTCCTTCTTAGGGACGAGACAGACTGGTGAAGACCACGAGCTACCAGAAGGTTCAATTATTCCCTTTCTCAACATATCATCAATTTCCGCGTCTATGATCTTTTGTTTGTGTGGGGAAACTGGATACCAACGTTGTTTGACAGGTCGGGTATCAGGAAGCAATTCAATCTGGTGCTCAGCAGCAGACGCACATCCAAGGTCATCGCCCATGCGAGCAAATTTTTCTTCAACATTCTATCCAGCTGCATCCTCTCAGCAGGTGAAAGGAATTCCTTAACGCCATTCGAAGCCTCGAGTTCATCCAAAGCTTCTACAGGGGAAGCAAAGTGCCAGACATCATCTCTTATATTAGGCACTATATCCATTTTTCTCCAAAAATCTATCCCAAGTATCAAGGAATGCCGCAAAGATGGAACCACCATTAGGTTCAACCAAATCAGCTTGTTCTTCAACTTAACAGGAGCCGAAATATAACCAGGACTCTCGCATATATCCCCATTAGCCACAGTACACGATTTAAGCGATGGAGTCAGTTTCAATCCAATCTCCAAAAGTCTCTCGTATCCCTTACTACCCACAAGCGAAACACTCGCACCGGAATCTAACAAACCCACAAATTTAAGCCCCAAAATATGTACAGTAAGGTAAGGTCGCTTGTCTCCATCAGCATGGGACAAAATGTAATCAAGAACAGCTGCTCTTCCTATGACCGCACTATGATCAGACGAGGACGACCCGCGGTCATCTAGTTTCCTCGTCGGGAGTTTTCCGAAGGCGGAGGAGAAGCAAAGCGTACAGATCGAGAATTTACCTGAGGAGAGCAATCAGGGCATGTCCGAACAGTAAAACCGGTTTTTCCGCAGCGATTACAAAGTAATTGTCTTGGTGACGGACAATTGACACGTCTATGACCAGACTTCTGACAGTTCCAACACACGACAGCGGTCGACGTCGTCGGCGGTTCACGAGGACTCACCTCAGAAAGAGAACTAGACCGAGAGCTAGAAGAAGCACAAGGAAGCGACACACACGCTAGTTCGGAGTCAACATAACTCTGACGTTTCCTAGATGGAGGCACATAGCTATCAGCACGATACTTTTTAACCTCGAGGCGCAGGCACACATCCTCCAGTTCCTGTAGGCTATCAACAACAGGCAACTGCGTCGCATAAAAAGGCGCCAAATTTCTGGTTATTATTCCTAACTTTATCTGTTCATCAACTTCCCCATATCTCCTAAACATAGAGTTCATGCACGTCAAATAATCCACAATTGATTCTGAGGATCTTGCGTTCGGTTCAAGATATCGGTGAACAAACGAGAACGATAATCTGGAGGTTCGTAATGCCTAAGAAGCAGGGAGGACAAGCTCTTCCAGTCCTTAAATTTATCACGATTAGATCGATACCACATTAACGCTCTACCGGAAAAAGATCAACAGCTGAATCGAAAATTTGACTCTCTGTCACTCCACGAGCCCTTCCCAACTCTACAACACGTTCCAAGAAACTATGCACCGTAATATCCTTCGGATCACCCGTGAAAGTTAAATTCCACTTCTGTAAATTCAAAGAACGAGGGAGGTTCCCAAAATTCGCATGAGTGCTAGTACGAGCAAATGGTGGATGCGCGGAAGCAACCGAGGCTTCATCATCAGAACAGTCACCCTCAGAGGAGGAGCAACAAAAACAGAGGCAGGATCATAAGCCGGAGGCTGAGCAAAACATCAACTAAAGTACTCTTACATTTTTAAGCATATCAGCAACATTCAATGGCAAAGATTCTTTCGAACTACCAGACTCTAAACGTTCCAACCGAGAAACGACATGACACAACCTAGTAAATATCGCCTCAAGGCATGGGTCAGGTCCCCTAAACAACGTTAACAATTCATCATACTTGCTCATACAAATATTAAATTCTGATACAGTATCCAACTCAACTATAGGATACTCAAAAGACCTATTACCCTTCTCTACTTTCAACAAAGGACGCAAACAGGCACGCAAATCCCGAACTGTCTGTGTATCCGAACATTTAAAACCTCTTACACGCAATTCATATTGTAATTCATCTTTCTTAAGCCTATTAAGATTATTTTTCAGAACCATACTTGCCAAATACCTTTACAATAAAATCAAAATATGATCAAAATCTGAAAATCAAAGTAAACCGCACAAAAAAATTCAAATGAACCTTAAAAATAACAATCTATTTTCATCCAGTCACCACCTCAGTTGAACTTGTATAAATAAAAACAATCTCAAAACAAGTTCCCTCGAAACCACTTCGAGCCCCACGTTGGGCGCCACTTTATGTCACGAGCCCGCCCGGTTCCAGAGAGTGTACCAAATACCTCCCGGACTAGCTCTCAGAGCTGAGACTATTTACTAGGGCGCCACTCTCTTTTATGATGTTAAATAAAAGGGAGGTATCACCACAGATCTCAGGGGGAAAACAAAAGAGAGAAAACGTACACGAAAACCCACTCTCTAGAAGCCAGAACAAGCTCGATCACACAAAATGAGAGTAGTGACTGGTAGGAAGAAAAAAAGAATCAATTGTTTAACAATTTAATCTCACCAAAAATGTGGTGATAACACTACAACTAATCAATGTCCTACCACAAAATATCTCTATCGAACTTACTAGTCAAATATCTTAATATGCGTTTAACCGAATTATATTACTAAACTTATCACCCAAAGGTGAACCTCAAAGTTAGATTAATACTGGCCAGCATGAACAAAACACCTATGTAACGGTCTATATCTAGGTGACTGAACAACAGGTCAACTGTTTATCGCTATATCAATGTCTCGACCTAAGTCGTTTATATTCTCAGATAACTTAAATGCTACGGACTAACCTTACATAACAGTCTAAGATGTACAGTGACTGTGAACAAAAGGATATTATGGGTTCTCAACCAACATTCACTCTTCAACCCTCGTAGAAAGGAAATTGGGTCAATACGTACTTCAGGCTCTTCGTAATACAATAATTCACATTACTTCCACAAGGCAAATGGCAACCAGGGTGTCTATTGTTCGATCTTCCAAGTAGAATGTGTTCAGATAGCTAGTACAGATGGTTTGTACAGAACGTAGATCCTACGTAGACTCACCTATTTCAGACAACCTCAAAACCGCCTCAGACAGCTCGCAGACAGTTTGCAGATAGTTCACAGAGTTCACAGACAGCTCGAGATCCGCAGCACAACAAACATAAGTACTCTCAACATAAAACGGAGCTAAAATAAAAGAAGTTGCAGAAATGGGCAACGTGACCGAATATAGGTTATCTTACCTAATCTTCTCCATCGAATATCTTCCCTTTATAATCCGCATTAAGCGTTAACCTTTTCCATAAACCAAATAGAAACAGGTCTCTATTAGGGCTTAAACCATAAATCTTGTTCCAATCCGCAATCAATACGATAAAAATCCAAGAGTTTAATGGTTTGATACTCGCCAGAAAAACGGAGAAAAGCAAAGTGACACGCTCCAGCTGATTTGCGTCAACCCGACATATACGACCACAGACGCAATCACAGAGCGGAGAGCATTCAGTCACGCTACCATCAACAGTAGTGCCACGGGTCGGAAAATGTACTATCTAGATAGCGGCGTTGCCAATAGTTGGTCGGAACTAACAGAACGGAAATTTTAAACCGTGACAACCGACATACTACATATAAACAAGTAATATGGTGAATATTGTTTATAATCAAATTACCTGTATGTTCAAATATCTTGTTTTCTGTTACTACTATTTAAAAAAATCAATTTTTTTTTTTTATTGTGGAAATAATACATTATTAAAATGAATGAATAAAAAAAAATACAAAATAAGGCGAACACAATACAATCCCAACAGCCATGAGGAGAAAAACAAGTAGAGGAAGCAAAGGCAGCTCTCAGGCAACAGCCCACCTGGGCAGGGCCAATGAGAGTCATCTATTCAGACAAGAACTCATCCAATCAGTAGTAGGGTCTGCTAATCAGATATTTGAGGAGATTCCTCTTAAGTCGACGTGTTTGTAATTGTTTAATTTGGCCAGGAATCTTGTTATAAACTTTGACGTGCATATAAATACAATTCTTCTGCATATAAGATAGGTTCATTAGAGGAATACTCAAGTTTTCCTTCGTTTTTGTATCATGTTCCTGTCTTTTTTCGGTTCCATGGAGAGATCAGGTCACTCTCATACAGAAAGAACTTTCTCATACATATACAGTGAGACAACTGTGAGGATGGATTCTCTCACGAAATACTCCCTACAGCTGGCCTATGCACTGAGACCCAAGATGGTTCGAATGCATTTTTTTTTTTTTTTTTTTTTTTGAGTAGCAGGATTCTGTCGATGTCTCACGAATTCCCCCACAGTATGATCCCATATTGAATTCTACTATGAACCTAGGCATGATAAGCTGTAAATGCTGCCTCCTTACTGACTGTAGGACACAGAGCATAGCAGAATTGGGCTAGTTTTCCTGAAAGGACGCCAGACGATCTATGTTCACGGAATCGTATCTTATGAGATGTCAGCTTCGGGTTCACATGGTTTGTTGGATCAAAATCCACGCCGAAGGTGAAACGCATGAGCTGTGTCTTGTCGGTGTTTAATTAGGGTTCATGTTTTTCTAACTAGCTTGAAGAAGTCTTCAAATCACAGATAAGTACAAATTTTATTAAGTTTCAAAGTTCCTTCAGTCTTGACAATTCGTGACAATTGAAAAGTTTTTGTATTGGAGTATTTAAATAAATGATGATGATGATGATGATTTAACACTTTGAAAAGCTAATTCACCTCGAGAACGATAGATGTCTATCAAAATATTGCTAGAACTAAAAACAATAAGAAGTGGTGGATATATAGCCTAAATGATAATTCTACCATTAGAAAATCCATCAAGCTGAGGCACCCATTAGTCATTAGAATGTTGATAATAAACCAATTTATAATTATTTAAAATTTATGCCACAACTCGCAAACTTTGGATACTGAGCATAACAAATCTATGCTAATTAACATGTTACACAAGCATGTAATCATAGAACTGTAATAACTGAAAAGGGCAGTGTGATTGTAAACACGATTGCAGACTACAGATGGAAATATTTCCAACCATGTGACCAAACCTTCACTTTACTCTTGGAATAAGTTTATTGAAAGCACCATATTCCATATAAATTATACAGTGATTGTCCTGAATGCTTCAGCGCAACTCATATAGTATTTTCTTTGGTCCAATTTAAAATATATTGGTTTTTAAGTACTGATAATAGGTGAGTGAGGCACCGAATAAAATAAATAGCCAATTTCTCCTATCGAATCAATAAAGCCTATATGCCATCAACTTAACACCCTCCGAAAATACTGCGTGGTCACTTTATCTCGGTAGATTCGTATTAACAAACGGAAAATCAGTCCTAGGCTTAAACAAAATCTGGGAACTAGCTACCTGCAAAGAGACCAATTCATTTCAGTTTGGACACGCCTAGCTGAGATAACTTATAATGTACAATATGGTAAGGTGGACCTACTGGACTAGTGTTGCCTGGCGTAATGTGGTTTGGGTTACTGGAGTACATGTTTGGGCTATATGGTGAATGGCTGATGGGCACCACGGAACCCGAACATGCTCTACCTCTCTTTCGTCGGGGTAATATCCCTTTTCTGGCCATGTAGAACCTGATAGTTGAGATTGGTATCCTGAATTGGTCGCTGACGTTCTGGAAGGTTTGGCCCCTTGTTATGCACTCTGCTGCTCTTCTGAGCTCTTCGTCAGAACGCCTTATTCGCTTCGCTGACCCTGGAAGTGTTGATTTTTGCCATGAACATTGAAAAACAACCATTATTAAGATTAACGTTAGTAGACAATAGACAGAGTGGAACAGTCAAAAGGAATATATTCGATATCAAATGGTTGTGTTGGGAAAACGCTTGAACACTTCATTGGTAATTTTGAATGTGAATTTTTTCAATTAAAAATATATAAGGTTTAACATAAATATAACAGTGCTTAATACCAACTTACTTATTTAAAATGTACCCCTTATATAATATATTTTTTTAAATGTTCATACATGATTCATGTGTTGTTTGCAGCTGTATCTATGTCATCAAGCGTTTCTAAAATTCTATGCATAACTGGTTTTTCCTCGTGTATATGCTGGAACTTAGCCCAATTGGTTTTCTCCGTCGTGAAGTTTAAATTTCATATGATTTGGATTATTGTGTGGAGGATTGGCAGGACTGGTGAATAGTCAGTTGAAAGGCCTGGAGGATAAGATTCCGTTTGTATGTGGCTATTGTTAATTCCATTCGTGACGAAAAAATCCACGACATCAGGAATCTTGTTTGTCTGTTTTTTTTTCAGATAAAATTGTTTTTTTCGCTTCTCAAAAATAAATAACATAATATGGACGGTGATCTGACAATACCTGCTAACTCACATTTTACCTGAAAATGAGATCTTTATCCGATTCTCCTCAAGAATACGATATAACAAGGATAACTATGTGTCAAAAAATTCATCATTTATGAAAACAAAATATCAGTCATCTGAAAAGCGGTTACAATACATCTGAACCAAAAATTCGCATTTGGACCCTATGAGTCCTTACGGGTGGTGAGACCAAACTTTGAAATGTCGAAGGAGCAACCACTTCATTTTGATTGCAGATTCGAAACAAACAGAAATTTCACATCGTAATTGGTCCAAACACTAATTCTGTTGGTCCATTTGAACATTAACATCTTCTCTCGACAAGAACCCCTGACTGATTTTGTTTGTCGAGTTTTTCTTTTGCATAAATACATTTGTAGTCTCAACTAATTCTGAAGTTTTCTCTTAATCCCGATATGCAATGAAAACATTCAGAAAGCACTGACTTGAGGCACACTTGAATTTGGAGAGATGAAATCAAAAAAAATCAATCAATAAATGTAGCAAATGATGAACGATTCCTAGATATTTGCTGGTTGAAAAAGACCTGTGTCATTCGATTTTGTTAGCAAGTATTACATATTCCTTCGAGATATTCAAGTCATAATATGTCGAAATTCATATGAAATTACCCCTTCAAATTCGGGAACTGCTGGTAGAAAATCGAAGAGCAAATGGCAGAGATCACGGAATCCACTTGACAAGACAATACCCAATCAACTCACCAGGAAATTATGTGAAATCCTGCAAACTATATAAAATTTCACGGTTCCAACACTATGTAGAGAATTTAAATGATAAAAATGAGGAGTGGGCTGCTTCAGATGAAGAAAAATACAATACATTTGCCAAATATCTTGCACATGTCTTCACAACCTATCCTAGTATCAGCGATGCAGATGTTGAAAGTTTTTTGGATGTTCCATGTCAGATGTTCTTGTCAATTAAAGCTTTCACACCAACAGAAGTAGCCAATGAGATAGGAAGGCTCCTGGATACGACCTCATAACAGCAGAAACTGCGATAAAACTACCAAAGAAAATTGTCGTACTGCTCACAACATTGTTTAATAGAATGATGAGTATGTCTTATTTCCAATCATATGGAAGTATGCTGAGGTTATAATGATACCCAAACCTGGTAAACCAGAACACAATGTGATAACATATAGGCCCATAAGTCTTCTGTCAACCTGACTGAGAAATTACTTCTCAAAAGGCTGAAATATGACATGGATATAAACCAACTGGTACCAGACCACCAACTAGGTTTCCGAGAGAACCACTCGACAACGCAGCGTGAACACCATCTCAACAAGCCTTGATGAAGGAATATTTTGCTCAGCAGTGTTTCTGGACTCATCGCAAGCATTCAACAAGGTTTGGCATATCGGACTGCTAAATAAACTCAAACAACTCCTCCCAACGCCGTATTATATGATTTTGAAGTCGTATTTAGCAGACCGTTAGTTTGCCGTGAAGTATGAGGAAGCAATAAACACTGCCAAAGTCAAATTAGTGTAACAAATGATGATCGATTCCTAGATATTTGCTGATTGAAAAAAACCAGTGTCATAGGATTTGGTTAGCAAGTATTACATATTCCTTTGAGATATTCAAGTCATAATATGTCGATTTTAATAATACAATGCATTCATTTCATTTTGGTGGAAGCCATAGGTAATAAGATGTACATTTTCATCACAAAATTTCAGAATATATACAGCCTTCCATTCTGTTCCTGGGTCTCTGGTTCTTTTAAGGGTAGACTTTCATGAGAAGGAATTTATCTTTACATTAAAAATTCTGCTGATTGAAATAACATGTATATACATGATAAATTTTCGATTAACTTGAAACATAACATTTCTTTCTTATATACATTGAGTAAGTTATAGTATCAATTATATAATTATATCAATTGTAATCTAATATTTAATTTTAATTTCAAGTTATATCACTCCAGTATTCAAGTCAGGTGACTCTGGTGATGTGGAGAACTATAGACCAGTAACAAAAAGCTCCTATATTCCGAAAATTTTAGATACGTTAATAACTAATAAAATTACACCAATACTCAAACATGTTTTTATCGAAGAGCAACACGGATTTATTGCCGGTAGATCGGTTACAACCAATTTGCTATGTTTCATGGACTTGATACAGTCAGCATTCATCGAGAAGGCACAAGTTGATGTAGTCTACACCGACTTTGCCAAGGCTTTCGACAGGGTACCTCATTGGCTTCTCAGAGCATTGGGCTTCAGGTCACCCCTACTCGAGTGGATTTCAGATCGTTTGATTGGGTTGACACAGTTCGTAAAGATTTCTGATGTTTTTTCGGAAGGTATTGCAGTAATTTCAGGCGTCCCACAAGGATCACCTTTGATCACCTTTGTCGCCGCTTTTATTCTTGTGCTTCATCAATAACATAAAATCGGTCATAAAATTTTGTCACTTTCTTCTGTTTGCTGATGATATGAAACTGTTTCGGCTTATAAGATCACTAACTGATTGCCTTTTACTTCAGAGGGATGTCGAAAACGTCTTGGAATGGTGCGTACAAAATGAGTTAGAAATTAACGTGGACAAGTGTAAGACTATGCGATTTTCCCGGGCTAATTCGATGGTCTTGTTTGATTATTCAGTAAACGCGTATATATTAAAGTCAGTTGGCACAGTGAAGGATCTTGGGGTATTGCTAGATACAAATTTGAGTTTTATGGAGCACATAAATTACGTATCATTAAAAGCTTTAAGAATGCTAGGCTTCATTAAAAGACATATGCAGGACTTTAATGTCTCTTCTATTAAAACAATGTACATAGCCCATGTGAGAAGCATTGTTGAATATTCATGTGTTATATGGTCACCTCACTATGCAGTGCATATACAAGCTGTTGAAAGGGTCCAGAATAAATTTTTGAAATGGATAGGATACAAATGGGGATTAACCACTGATACTATTCGTTATGAGAATATTCGAGATAAATTATCCCTTACATCCCTGAAAACGAGACGTCATAACTTTGAAGTAATGCTGGTTTACAAGATTTTGCACAATTACATCGATTGCCCATATCTACTACAGAGGATACATTTAAACGTTCCTCAGAGAAGTCTCAGAACTTGGGAACAATTTAACATAAAGTTTTGCCGAACCAATTATTTGATGAATAATCCTCTTGATAGAGCATTGCGGGCTGCTGGTTCGGTGGAGATAGATCTTTTCATGTTTCAATTTTTCAACTGAAGAATTATTTTAGGAATCTTGAGAATTTTCACTGATTTTTGTTCATTTCTTCTGTTTGATATTGTTGTTGGTTCATTGTAAATATGTAAAATGGCTAGTCCGTAAATAATTAAATAAATAAATAAATAAATATTGTCACCACAAGAAGGCATATTTTTATAATCAGTACCTTGTCTAAAGATAATAATTTTTGCATTTTATAATCAAATACTATTAGGTTTTTAGTAAATATTTCCAAATATCATCTGATGAGGTTTTTTTTTTTTTTACAGTATCGAAATGACACTCAACAACAGGCAAATTCGTGATACTAATTTTTCCAAGGGCATCTCAAATATCAAGAATATCAATGAAAAAATCATGGCTAGCTGAGTGACTAAATAAAAATGAAAAGAGTGTATGTCAATAAATTTTACGTTACTTACATCAATCCAAAACAAATATGCAAAATTTTCAAATTGCCCCATCGTTCAAAATGGTAAAAACTGGGATAAAATATTTTAGGAAATAGTTACATTCAGAATGAATTTGATATCTACCTTGATTAGCATCATAGTGACATGAAACATTGGCCATTGCTGTTATTGGTGCTGTTTTTTCTTCACCTCCTGTGTTTATGGTTCCTTCTCCTTCAATAAATTCAGTATCCAAAATTTCCGGTTCTCCTTCATAATAAGATTCGTCTACATCAGGTTCCTCCTTAGCGATTTCACTATCCTCTGTAAAAAGTACAAAAATATTTTGAAAAATGGATGATGATTTTATAGAAGTATCACATAAAAAACAAAAAACTTGGAGAAATCTTGGAACTGCACTGGTCCAAGTGGATGGATATACATTTATTGAGTTATACGATGAGCAACCAAAGACAATATCAAGAATTAGATCTCAATTACCACTGGTTTTGAGAACTTGGAAGTCACAATTAAAGAGATACCGACGACGGAAAACCAACTACATAGAAATGTGGTCACAGCTCCTATAATGAAAAAGGAGAAATGTAAAAACGAGAATTATGGTCATGTGGGGTAGAAGTGAAACGTTTCGATTTCACGAAACACAAAGATTACTTAAAGGAACAAGGTAATTTTTTCATTGAAATAATACCAACCAATACAAAAAAGGAAAGAAATTAGTCTCATAGATCAAAATGTTCAGTCTATTGAAAACTCTATGAATGAATTGAATGAAATTAAAAAAAAAAAATCCAACTTGTGAATTTTTGCAATGGCACTGGGTGAAGAAATATGAACAGAAGGAACATGTGATTCCCAATTTCGAACTGCTGCAGGAATTGAGAGTACAATAAATCAAAACAAAATCATGATAATTAGTATACAGGGTTATCCTTTTAAGTTGGCCTATTAGACGTTTTAGGAGAACTAGTGAATATTTCGTTATGAAATTTCAGGTGGAGCCTTGAGGGTAAAGGAACTTTTCGTCTAAAATATTTTCAAGTCGACAGTGTTGCCACGTCTACGTCAAACGCACATCTACTTTCTTATTTCAAATGGAACTACCTAAATTTTTATTTATTTATTGATTCAGAACCAAATTCGCAGTATAAGCTACTAAAAAAAATTTCTCTGCCATGCACTTTTGCCAAGTTATGTACAAATTATTGAAATTTTTGACAACCGCATAGCCAGTTTGGAAATGCAATATCTCGATTATTGTTAATGCGAACAGAACCAAATTTGGCAGTCTAATAGACAAGAATCCTATCATTTATGTGGTATATTCGATGTCTCGATGCATCTTAAGGCTTCTCGGAGATTTTGCTCCGAAATTGTGACATTTAAAATTGAAATATTTCGAGATTTTCAAATGGCAACGCCATATTTTTTTTACACCATCCGATTCAAAATAAAAAATGATTGGCAGTCTCTTTTTACAGCAATCAATTATTTTGGATAGATTTCGAATGAGGGGAAAAAACTCAAATATTTCAGTATTCGAATCCAAGATCTGTGGTCACGTTTACGTTGAGAGGGCTCTGTGATTATGAGGTGGGTGAATTATTAGAATAGATTCTATGGTTGAAATCATAAAAAGTGTTCGATGATCATGGATATCATAGAAAATTTTGTTAATCGTTAATCAAACCTCGATCGAGGAGGTTTAGTTTGTAGAATAATTGTTTCATTGTTCTGTTACAAGATTTTGAAATGATGTCTTATACTAATGAACAAATTTTGGACCTTAACACAATTCACGGAGAATGTCAAAAAATTATCGAAAGGACCTGTAGGACCTTCAACAATCGTTACCCCCATGTACCCAGAATGACTGGAAAGAAATTCCGAAAGCTGTGGAGAAATTTTTTGTCTTTCGGTAATCCTGATCCGAAAAGAAGACGCTCAAAGTACGTTGTGGAAAATGAAATTAATGTAATAAACGTTTTGGGATACTTTCACGCCTATCCACGTGCTTCCATTCCCGGTTTAAGTGAGGTACTAGGAATTAAATCAACATCTGTGCACAGAATTTTGAGGGAGCACAAATTCCATGCGTTTAAATTCATCAAAGTTCAATGACTTCAACCTGCTGACGAAGCTATAAGAATAACGATTTGCGAGAACATTTTAATTAAAATTCAGGAGGATCCACATTTTCTGAAAAAAATAATTTGGAGTGATGAGGCCAAGTTTGGTCAAGAAGGTGGACTTAACAGCCAAAATGATCATCACTGGTCTGACATAAATCCAATGGCGAAATTTGAAAGGGGGAATCAAGATAAATTCAGCTTGAATGTTTTTGCTATCATGAAAGATAATAAACTCGAATTCGAGTTATATGATGGCATTCTTAATAGTGAAAGATATGTAGAAATCCTTAATTCTACATTGAGATATTTTTTGGACGAAATTCCCATTTCCGAGGCAATGAGGTGCTGGTTCCAATTGGATGTTGCCCCCCCTCATTGCACAAGAACAGTATCCCATATTTTAGAGGAATTATTTGAGGATAGATGGATCCGTCGTTTGGGACCATAGCATTGGCCTGCACGATCCCCGGACCTTACGCCTTTAGATTTTTTCTTATGGGGTTATGTAAAATCTGAGGTATACAAGGTACGAATCGCAAATAAGTCTGTTTTACGAAACAGAATAATAGAAGTTCTCCGAGGCATATCCCCAGAATTACTTCGAAGGCAACGATGTCCGTAGAACAGAGGATTTTAAAATGCTTAGAGGTGAACGGGAGCCATTTCTGAGCATTTAATTTAACCTAGAGTTGTTTTATTAAACTCTTTTTGAAATCTTTTAAATTGTTTTGTTTATAAAAATGAAATTGATCGAAAAATGTTAATTATCAGAAAATGAATGAGTTCATTCAACGGAACAGAATATAACACAAAAGCTATAGAGAAAGCAAACTAGGAAAAATTTTTCGAATAAAATGAGAGCCTTATGAATGGAAAAAGATTCCTTCCATAGTTGTGGTTACTCATGAACAAATATGCCTCATTATCTATGATCGACACAACTAAAAATGTAACTGTATTCCATAATATTTCATATTTATGATCCCTCTTTTCGTGAATCTGATTAACATAGTTTAAAATTTTTCTATTATCCATGACCATCGAACACTTTTTATGATTTCAACCATAGAATCTATTCTAATAATTTACCTCATAATCACAGAGCCCTCTCAACGTAAACGTGACCACAGATCTTGGATTCGAATACTGAAATATTTGAGTTTTTTCCTCCTCATTCAAATCTATCCAAAATAATTGATTGCTGTAAAAAGAGACTGCCAATCATTTTTATTTTGAATCGGATGGTGTAAAAAAAATATGGCGTTGCCATTTGAAAATCTCGAAATATTTCAATTTTAAATGTCACAATTTCGGAGCAAAATCTCCGAGAAGCCTTAAGATGCATCGAGACATCGAATATACCACATAAATGATAGGATTCTTGTCTATTAGACTGCCAAATTTGGTTCTGTTCGCATTAACAATAATCGAGATATTGCATTTCCAAACTGGCTATGCGGTTGTCAAAATTTTCAATAATTTGTACATAACTTGGCAACAGTGCATGGCAGAGAAATTTTTTTTAGTAGCTTATACTGCGAATTTGGTTCTGAATCAATAAATGAATAAAAATTTAGGTAGTTCCATTTGAAATAAGAAAGTAGATGTGCGTTTGACGTAGACGTGGCAACACTGTCGACTTGAAAATATTTTAGACGAAAAGTTCCTTTACCCTCAAGGCTCCACCTGAAATTTCATAACGAAATATTCACTAGTTTTCCTAAAACGTCTAATAGGCCAACTTAAAAGGAAAACCCTGTATATACACAACCAAACAAAGGAAACCTTAATGATTTTATGAAAAACTTGAGCAACTGCTTGATATATCAACAGAACATGCAGGGGATATGAACATCAATTTTAAGGTAGCACGATCTGTACAGATTGACCTGACTTCTTTCAATCACACAATAAATGAATACATAAGGATAACATCAACTTCAAGAATTGGTTTAGATAATATATTAACTGACCTCTAAACATTATTTACAGCTGATATTCTACATTAAAATATCTCAGATGGTAAAGGGCAAAAATTGACATTTTATATAACATTGGAATACAAACCAAAAAAGAGAAAGAAGGTGTTTTTCCCCAGACTACAATCAGAATTTTATGCATTTTTATAACAAAATTGAGAAATTGTCAAGGAGTGTGTAGAGAAAATAATGTGAATGAACAATGGGAAGCATTTATTGAATTGATCCTGGGGTTCCTTCATGAATGACTACAATTACAATTACTACATGCTATCAAGAGTGACATACAATAGTTGAAATGGGGATAAATTATTGTATTATAAACTGTTCTTTTACTCCAGTAGTACTAGTTTTTTTTACACATATAGTCCACCTGACATCCAAAATCAAGCTGTTGATCGAATATAACACCAAGATACTTCATTTCCTTTACGAATTTAACTTCTTTATCATCAATTAAGACCTGATATATGTTCTCATCAAATTCCTTACATTTAATTCTGGTACCCAATACCATACATTTGGTCTTCTCATGGTTCAACTTAAGCTTATTCAACTTCAACCAATTTTCAATTCCTTGTTTAAGGTTGATACCAACTCGTCACAATTATAACCCGCAACCGATATCACCGTATCATCGGCATACAAGTTGAAAAAACACTCTCGCCAAGCCATTTCAGTACCTTACCCTTTATTCCATACATTTCACATTTTTCCAACAACCTCTATATCGATCGTTTCAAAGGCTCAGTATAAGTCTATGAATGCACTTACTACAATCTTACCATCATCTATATTTTTTTTCCACATATGACAGACCAACTGGCAGGGCGAGCAAGTTCACAGGTCTAAAGTCCGCAAGACGAGCCGGGCTCGCCACCTTCGGTATCGGCACCATTGTGCTGCACTTGAGAGCATCTGGAACCCTTCCTGTACTTAAACTAGTATTTATCAGATTAAGAAGGGGATAACATACCATATCCAATATCCTTTTAAATAACGATACTGTCATTACATCATCTCCTGTATTGTATTGTTTGCTAACTAAATATTGTAAGCCAAAAGTTCAAAAGAATATATATATAAATATATATATTTCTTGTAACTCTATTCTTTCAATTTTTACTACCTTACATAGTATACTGAAGGATACTTCCAGGAAGGAACACACTCGTCCCCAATTCTCATCAACCTAATTTCTTGGAAATTTTCATCCGGTTTATCAATGCTCTTAGTTATTTCGTTTATAGTCTCGATGTAAAAATTATTCAATTCCTCACACAATAGCCTCCCATCCGCAAGATCAATAATCGAAAAATTTACTTCCTCTCTGTTCCCATACACCACTTCTTTTCAGTCTGTATCTATCCAAATTTACAATATCATCTGTGTATTTCACGCAGCAATACTCAGCATTTTTCTCAGTCAGCGTCAATCTATGTTTGGGTTACATGAATAATGTTGCTCTTGTGTTATAAGTAAGCGGGCATTCGCATGTTAGGATGCCATCTTGTCTAAATTTGTTCCTGCATGACTCCTTCACTCCTAGGACTAAAATTCTTCTTAAATCTTTTGTGTAATCTAACTACAGACTCTAGGCCAGATAAACCGCCATAAAACATTGCACCATAGCTAATCCTAGATTCGAA
The DNA here is from genome assembly GCA_030674115.1 of Micraspis discolor. NCBI lineage: Eukaryota > Metazoa > Arthropoda > Insecta > Coleoptera > Coccinellidae > Micraspis > Micraspis discolor. The sequence goes on along the minus strand of JARTUT010000929.1, from coordinate 12,882 downwards.
GACGGCTTGATAGATTGTTTCGGGTGAATCAATCTCCAGGTAGTTACTGAGAACATATTAGTAGCATGTAAGTAAGTTTCTTACATAGTTCGGTAACATGGTCGTACCAGTTCAATGATTGATCAACAATCATTCCCAAAACCTTGACTGAAGAGGAGTAGGAGATGCTCTCTGATTCCAACTTTATTTCTAGTGGTGTATCGAAACCAGCATGACTAGTTTTGAAGAAAGTTACTTTTGTTTTGCCAGCATTTACTGAGAGACCATTGTCAGCAAATCACCTCAAAATTCATTGACCAACTCGGGATACCTCAAAGCTCTTATAAGGAGATTAGTGTCATCTGCATAATTCATCATAAATATCTCATGTCTCATAATAATGCATTCAAGATCAATATGAATATTATGAAAAGTAGAGGACCCAGAATGCCACCCTGGGGTACTCCAGAATGAATTTTGACTAAATCTGATTCAATTTCTTGAGTCTGGTCAGATATCACAACTCTTTGTGTATGATTCAGTAGGAAAGATTTGAACCATTTTAACGCTGTTCTTTTAACCCCATATTTGTAAAGTTTTTTCAGTAACAAATCGTGATCAAGGCTATCAAATGCCTTACTCAAATCAACAAATAGGCCAACAATCATCTCAGAGGATTCAAGTGCACCAACAATAACTGTGATGAAATCATAGATTGCAGTTTGTGTAGAATGGTCCTTCATATAACCATTTCAAAAATTTTGGATAAAGTGCTCAGTAGACTAATAGGCCTGTAATTGGCGATTTCATCGACATCACCCTTTTTATGCAAAGGTTTCACCAATGCTTCCTTCAGAATATCCGGGAAAATGCCATTTTTCAAGAAGTTATTAATTATATAAGTGATGGGCTTACATATTTCCTCTCTACAGTGTTTTATGACATTGGCAGGTACACCATCAGGACCAGCACTCTTCTTGTTCTTCATTTATTAACAAATTTCCAAAATATCGAACACAAAATTTTCTTCAATTTCTACAACATAAGTACAAAATTGTAGGTTTGTCAGAGCTGGATGAAAAGTGTTGATTAAATTTGTTGGCAAGTTCTTTAGTACCTTGAGATAGCTGCGGCAACTTTCTTGGTTCCCTGCCTTTAATATCCCTTACAGTAGCCCAGAAACTTTTACTTTAGTTGTCAGACTGCAAGATCTGTTCCTTGTATAGTTTGGTTCTCAGACCTTTTAGTAAACCATCATACTCCTTCTATGTTTTCTTATAGGCCTCCTTAAAAATTGGATTTCTGAGTTGACAGGTGTAAAGAATGTCTAGCCTCGACTTGCAATTTTCAAGTTCACTATCAACAAAAAGAGCTGCTCTTTATGGGCCATGCCTAGTTGCTACTTTATGAGAGGGACATATTCTATCGAACTCGGAGATGAATAATTTCAGAAAAGCCCCCTGCTGTGAGTTGACTTCACGATCATTAACTTCATAAACAGAGCTCCAATCTATCACCTTTAATTTTTGCTTTTGCTTTTGCAATTTATGAGTTGGCAACAGTCGTTTACAAGATTGATTTGTTCTGGACAGTCCACCTGAAATACTTATGCTTATTATGCAGTATTACGATCAGACATATGAGTATTAATCACTTAGGTCCGATAATCCACCTGGTTTGTGAGTATAATATCAATACATGCAGATGATCTAGTAGGTTGAGAGAAGGTGTGACATAATCCATATGAAAGCAAAAGGTTAGTGAATATTTGTTTGTACCTGTTGTGGGGCTGAGCAGGTTGATATTGAAAACACCTTCAATGATTATCTTTCTGTTCCATTTTGAAATTATCTCAAGTATTTTTTCAAATTCTTTCAGAAATCCTAGAGTCTCCCCTGGGAAGAATAGACTGACATTACAAAGAGATCTCTTTCAGAGCGTTCTACATATATCCAACGCCTTGTCTTAGCTCCATTTATTTTGGTATCATTAACCGATTCAGTGCCATACATAACTGGTTTCTTGCTCTTTCTCAATTGCCTTTCTTTTCTTCCTACAACTGTACAACCATGTATTCATATTTTCAGTTTCATCACTAACCTGGTCTCTGTTTATTCTTATATCCGATTTTACAGAAGGAATTTTATCTGAAACTTTAAGGTTAGACATAGAACCATTTTCACAACTGTCAGACCAATTCATGGGTAGTGATGTTGTCACATTAAACTGTTCTTTTTCTCTATGATTACTTTGAAAAGAGGAATTTAAAATTTTAATCTTATGATCTCGTAGGTTATTGTTAACATTTTTCTAATATTTGTTTCTAGAATTTCAAATTTTTTAATCAGTATATCGTTATTATCGGATACTTTGTTATCACGATTTATTTTCTCTAATAAGAGAACATTGTTCATGCTTATCACCTTATTCATTTTATTCAATTCGATATTCAATTGCTTCAAATAAGCGATATTCATAATCAATTGGATTTGGAATTGGATTTGTTTTCACTTCTAGAACTGCACACTATGTTATGGTCACCAGAGAATTTAACATTTTTCAGCCTCTTCGCACAACTAGTGTGGTAGATTGAATAACGTGTACTACAAGAAACATTTTTCATTACTTTGGCACAACATTCATAAATTTTATCACCAAAATTCCCGCAATTTTTTCTCACTATCGATAGACTCTTGATCAGACAAGTCTCGATCGCCCGCCATCTGTTCTGGAAAATTTTAAAATGTAAAAACCTACAGACAAAAACACAATATAATACTGTGAAAAATGAATATAATGATATGCTAGCCAAAAGGCGAGATCTCATGAAAAATAGAAAAATCGATGATTTCACCTGCGACGTCCCTGAAATATGAAGTCAATCTACTTAAAACCTTCTACAGTCGAAGAAATTGGAAAACTAGCAGCCAGAATGAAAAACAAACACACTAGTGGAGATAATGAGATACCAACCAGCCTTGTGCATAACAAAAGTAGCTGAAATCTTGAGCATTCGATAGCATTTGGCACAAAGTGCTCCTATATAGACTATACAAAACGAAATTTCCCAAAACACTTATCAAGTTAAGCCAACAATTTCTAGTTGATAGAGAACTGGCAGTCAAAATTGGATCATATCAGAATATTTTAGTCCTCAACAAGGAAACTCACTTTCAACTCTATTCTTCAATCTCTTTTGCCATGATATAACGCTTACTATTGATAGGAAATTTTACTTGTTACAGTTTGCAGACGACACAATAATAGTATCACATGACAAAAATATCATAGCTTGTATCCAGAAACTTCAACTACCCAAATAAACAAAGTTTATTATCTTCCACCACAGCGTCAATCCAACATCACCGACTGTGTTTATAAATGTAAATAATATCCCATCCCTCAACTTCAATTAAATATTTGGGTGCACAGGTTTATAACAAACCAAATTTAACCTGTATACAAAAAGAACAAAAAAGGAAACTATCTCTAGAGCTTTTTTTTTTTAATCTCAATAAGTATTAACAATCAGAATAACATTCTATAAGTTAATGTGTTAAGAAGTAGTCAAGTGACTTGAATAGAGCGGGAAAAGATTATCTCCAGTGAGAGAATCTCATTATTCCATTAAATCAGCTGGCCAATGTCTCTTCAATCTTCTTGCTAAGGTGTTTGTCAGTAAGGGTTGTAGTAAAATATTCGAGTGGTTTTCCATTCTCGCGTGGTGGTTTCTGCTTCTATGCTTGATGACTTCTTCAACATATGGTATATTTAGGTCTTCATGTAAAGTCTGGTTGGACACATACCATGGGGCGTTGGCCATCATGCGAAGTATTTTCGATTGCGTTCTTTGGATCAGAGCTATGCTGGATTTGCTTGTGCATCCCCAGATTTCTATCCCATATGTCCATATTGGGATGATGATAGTCTTATACAACAATATTTTGTTTGTAAGTGGTAACTTGGATTTTCTTCCGATGAGCCAATTAATTTCCCTGACTTTCAGGTCAATTTGTTTTCTTTTTTTGATTATATGTTCCCTCCAGGTTAGCCTAGTGTCTAGATGAAAGCCAAGGTATTTTGCTGACGTAGCTTTTGGAATTACTATGTTGTTCAATTTGATTGGGGGACAATGTTGCTTTCTCAGTGTAAAGTCTACTTGTTGAGATTTGGTTTCATTTATTTTTATTTTCCACTTTTTCATCCAGATTTGTAGTTTGTCTAGGTGTTCTTGTACTAGCTTAGTCGCTGTTGCTGGGTCTTCATGTACTGCCATTATTGTTGTGTCATCAGCAAATGTTCTTGTTGTAGTGTGAGCTGTTATTGGTAGATCTGAGGTAAAAAGTAGGTAGAGGAACGGGCCCAGCACGCTTCCTTGTAGCACTCCAGCTTGAATGGGGCTATAATCTGATACTTCTTGCCCTACCCTAGTTCTAAACTGTCTGTTTGTAAGGTATGAATTCAGTAAATTAAAGTTGAATGTTGTTGAATGATGTTTTTTGTATGTTCAACCTATTATTATCGTTGTCAGGTTTCTTGATTAGGTCATGATAAAATTGACACCCTCTATAGTTTGCTGGATGCGGACCATTACATAATACACATTTAGCTGGGGTATTGTTGCTTTTTTTGCAATGTGCCGTATTGTGCTCCCCACCACACTTCACACATGCATATGGCCTATTGCAATAGGTCTTAGTATGTCCATATTGTTGACATCTCATGCACTGTATTAGTCCTCTCACCTTTTTTGGTGGTTCGATTTTCACTAACCTGTTCTGTATGCCATGTATCTTGTAGATTTCTTTGTTGTTCAGGGCTGGTTCGAGATCCACGAAAAATAAATTTAGAGGTTCTTTTGTTATCCTACTTTTTCCATTGTGAATATTTCTTACTGTGTGTCCTTCTTTGGAGAGTTCCAGCTTGATATCCTCTACATTTCTTGTGTGATGGACATTTTTTATAACAACTCTGAATGCTCTTTCCTGCTTTGGTTGATACGTGTGGTGTATTATATTATTATTCCTCATGTGGTGAATAAGTTTTCTATAACCTTCAACAGTTTGACTATTCACTTTCACAGTATTGTCAGCTAAGGTTTTTGTGGTGAATTGATCCATTTGAAGGATTTCATTCATGTTGGAGATCATCTCATTGTAATTATTAACTCCGTAAACAAAAATGGGCGGAGGGCGAGGAACCTTGGTGATTGGTTTATCTGGTTTATTACTCTCTTCTTTATCTTCATTCAGACTGCTGAACCTATTATATGTTGGGATTTCATAATTTTTGAATTATTAATTTTCCTTTTCTTCGTTGTACGTCCTATACTTTGCCATCTTTGTTGATTTTTGTTTGTTTGATTTATTTCACTAGCGGTGAATCCAGCGAATTCTTCCTCACTTGTTGAGGACATCCTGTAGTAGCTAGATGAATGTGTACCATCCTGTATAGCCATATTTGTTTCAGTTGACGGGGAATTTACGGCATCTGGTGTCAAATTCATATTTTTATTTTATCTCACGCTATCTGTGTTTATCAGTTCCATCCACCGCATCTGGACTGATAAGGAATCACTTTATTATCGATTTCAATTGAATTCTGATCAACAAATTAGCGGAAATATTTGAATTGTCGAAATTATATTTCCTTTTCTGGGGCGATTTTCGAATTTTACTTAGTAATAGCTCGATCAATCCGGGTTTTTATGCCCGGAGTCGGTGGCTGATTACTAATATCACTCTCGAAAGTAATGTTTTCTTCAAACTTGAGGAAGATAAGAGCATGTGTTCACCACGAGAGTTCGATCGCGAATCTCTAGAGCTAAACGCCAAACTAACTTAGAAAATTTTAGAAAGCACTGACGTGAGGTCAGATTGCTTTGGCGCTCTTGTTGAGCTACTCGAGAGTAAATATTCAAACCATAACAAATCTATAAGCACTCTGATCACGTGAACAATAGTCTTTTCCCGTACAATGGGACAATGTGATGCAAATATGAAAGCCTAATGAATGAACAAACCTATATCTCAAATTGAAAACAACTACTCATAATTTTCCCCAAGTTTTGTTCGAAGCTATAATTCCCTTTTCCTAAAAACTTACGTCAGTGCTTTTCTGAATTTTGACAACGTATATTATTTCAGCCACCGATATTGAATTTTATCTCTATGATTTCCCGTTATGAAAAATTTTGATTAATATTACGCCAACTGACACTGATTAATGATCCTGGCATTTGTCATTAGAATATCGATCTGTGATGGCCATCGTTCAAAGAAAATCATCGGGACTTTCTCCTTTCTCTTGAGTAAATGAAAAAACTGATCATATCTTTAGATGGAAAAGAGCTACGACAATGAAATTTGAGGATAAGTAAGATATCGATCACCTAAATATATTCACGAATTTTTATTCAAATCCGAAAAATATCTTATGAGATAGTGAGGATTAAAAATGTTTTTTTAGGAATTTTTTAAAAATTTTCTAGCGTGACGATTCCTGCGAAATTTTGCGAGCTGTTTTGTTGCAGCCTTCCTCAACAATATTTCAAGTATCAACTTGAGCGGATGGATATTCTAGTAGTTATTGAGGAAACAAAATTTCAGATGCTCATCACTACTGAACCATCAGACGGATTTGGCCCAATAACGAACTTGACCGAGATATTTGGACAATTTACCTATTCTGAAAATATGAAAACTCTAGTCGAACCCAATCGATTGAGACCATTTTCGGCTCGATATTCCAAAATTACAAACATTCGGGCAAAATGATAGGCACTTTGTTCGGGAGAACAAGAGCGCCAAAAAGCAAGGTATAAACATCCAAAAGGCCACAAAAATTTACGAAATCATATATAGACCGTTAATTGAGTTTTTACATCCGTTGTATGCTAATTGTAGGTCTCCAGCAATGACACATCTCAATGTGGCTGAAACAATAACTCTGAGAATTATAACAAGAATGAGGCATCTCAACAATATTTTGTATAACCCACCGAACCACGTGCTACATACAAGAACGAATATTGAATTGAAGTTCTCAATAAACTGAAAGAACTAAATGACAATCTGATGTCTTCCACACGGAAGAATTTGATAGCAGAATCAGGAGTAAATATTATGGAGATAAAGGAACGTGGTGGTTGGAAGTCGATTGCCGAGGGTTATGTAGATTATTCTCTTTCATTGTAAGAAAAATGCTTTTTAAAAATAATTTCAACACGCTTCCACGTAAACAGTCACTTTTAACACTACTTACTGACTCTCATTAAAATTAAATTTTTCTTGAGAAACTGAATTGAGGAATTCAACAATTTGTTGTATTCCATCCATCGGGATATTAAAGGTTGTCAAATATCTCCCTTCCGCTCTTTTGCTCTTTATTCAATGCTTTATAAAAAGTGTTACAGTGATCGGGTTTAGTTCAAATATGGGCCGTTTTGTTCGATAATCTGTTTCCATCTAGACGGCAACTTCATAATACCTCCCTCGTAGAAGCCCCCCTCTTTATTTGCAAAGAACTCGGACAGCCACTTTTCACATGCCTGTTTTGAGTACAACCACCAAGGGCGTTCGCCATGGACAGGAACAGGTGGTAATCACTTGGCGCTGTCCGGGCTATATGGTGGATGCGATAAAACCTCCCATCCGAGCTTCCGTAGCTTCTGACGAGTCATCAACGAAGTGTGTGGTCTGGCGTTGTCCTGGTGGAACACCACCCTTCCTGTTGGCCAATTTTGGACACTTCTGGTCGATTGCCTGCTTCAAGCGGTCCAGTTGTTCGCAGTAGATGGTAGAATTAAGCGTCTGGCCATATGGGAGCAGCTCATAGTGAATGATTCCCTTCCAATCACACCAAACACACAGCAAAACCTTCCTGGCCGTCAATCCCGACTTGGCCACTGTTTGGAACAATTCATCTGCCTTCGACCACGACCGTTTTCGCTTGATATTGTCGTATGTGATCCATTTTTCGTCGCCAGTAACCATCCGCTTCAAGAATGGGTCGAGTTCGTTCCGTATCAGCAGCATATCGCAGGCGTTCATTCGGTCCAGAAGGTTTTTTTGCGTCAAATCATGCGGCACCCAAACAACAAGCTTTTTTTTGTATCCAGCCTTCTGCAGATGATTTAAAATGGTTTAGTGACTAACTCCCATCTCCTGGGCGATGTCACGAGATGCCACATGCCGGTCTGACTCGATGTATTCCATGATATGATAGGTATTTGTCGTCACAGGTCTTCCGCCGGCTGGCTTATCCATGGGGTCGTTTACACCGACTCTGAATCGTCGAAACCATTCCTCCGCGGTTCGAACTGATAGAGTACCATCCCCCAAAACACCATTAATCTCACGGAACGTTTCTCTAACGAAGGAAAACTTTAAAATAGCGCGAATTTCGGCGTTAGTGAACTCCATATTTACACGTCTATAACTGATGAACGCAATATCCAAACTAATCATGCATAGCGTCATTTTGTAGATTATGCCAAGACCTTTCAAATTATGTATAGTATTGCCAGTTACGAGCTCTGTAGCGCTTAGTATATAGCCGCGAAATTCAAAAGACATAAAGGCGGAAGGGAGATATTTGGCAACCTATTAATATATATATAAAATTGAACAAATGTCAAAATTTGACTAAAATCGCGTACCAATATGGCGGAACTGATCCCATTTTTCTCGACTCGTGTCATCTCTTCACTATTCTTTCTCGATGATTTCACCTGATATTTTCAAACCTAAAGCACAAAACTGAAATGACTTGATATGATTTTACTCAAATACTGTGACATTGTTACGCGTATTTTATTCAAAGCGAAATAATGAACCTCTAGGCAATTGTTTGAGCAGCGTATGTTCTCTTCGTTCACTTAGCGGCCAGAATTTGAACAGATCTCCGCTTCATATGCGCGCATGTTTATAGTTTTTAACAGTTTTTGCGATGAATTTTCTTTCTCGAAACTTGACGAACATATGAAGAACGAAAAATTCATTATTCTGGTATCACAAAGAGAAGTACTTTGTCTTTATTGAGATTTCCTTCGGGGATTTAAAGCTCTCTTTGTATAGAAATTAATTAAGGAAAGCTGGAAAATTAGCATTATTTTCTGACTGATCTCGAAAATCGAGGATCTTAGTAATAATTTCTTCAGATACCTCACGATAACCCCAACCACCATCAAGGGTAAGCTAATATTATCGTCTTCAGGAAGGAAAATTCTAATCGTAAATATTGTTTAATTTTAGGGTTCTCTTATTGTACATAATATATTTTACTTTATGGGATTGTAAATATACAATCGTATTACTGTTTGGATTGCCGTGAGCTACTAAATGTAGTACTGGAAGGGCTATTGGAATTTTGGATTGAGATAGCAGCTAGGAATATTTTTGTATTACTAGACCGAACGTTTTTTTGGATAAGTACCCCCCAGGGGACATTTACTTATATATTGTATATTTGAGAAATTGTATATAACAGTGGGATTAATGATTAGGTTGAATATTTTGGGCATAGATAATAGATTAGAGATAAATAGAAATTTAGGAATTTTAGGATTAAAATAATTAGGAAAATAGGATAGTAGTTAGGTATAAGTTAGTAGATAGATTCAGTAAGAGATAGATTCAGATACGGATAGGAAGAATAGGCTTTTAGTAATTAGGAAAATAGGTTTAGCATTAGGATAGTAAAGTTTCAGAAAGTAAATATAGCATAAGGTGTACAGAAAATTCAAATTCTTTTTCTTTCCTACCAACTCTCATTTGTTCACTTCAAAGTAATTGATCTTTAATTTTCAATTGACATAATTTGGTAATTTCGGAAGTAGGTGGCCAGATATTCAAATTACCTGGCGCCCATAAATATAATTATTCTTTCTATGTTCTAGAGGGTAACCCACCCTGTGTGAGCTAGTTGGTCACCTTTTGTTACATCTAGTCATATCGAAATTTAAATATTCTGGGTGTATTTCGATCAGATTATTTTTGTAAAGGCTTAACACGTAACACGCGTAACAACATGTAACGAAAAGCAAAGGAAAGTGTCTTCTTATCGCCAAACCTGTAAATCAGTGCATATACCATCATTCTAATCATCTTAGATTGAATCTCAATATTGAAAACCACAAAACATAAAATATAACTATAAACAATGATTTAAATAAGTAATAATAGCACTGATTTTAATTGTTATGTACTCATTACGATTACTTAAATAGAGGGCACTAATTCTAATGTTATTCAAAGCAACCAACCTCTGATTTGTAACGCGTCATTTGAGTCTGATTCAGAAGCTGACTGATTACATTCCATTTCTTCAGATTTCTCACTTTTAATTGTGTGCTCTTGAGTGGCAATTTTTTCATTCTCCTCTGCTGTATTTGTACCATTAGTTGATTGTGAAGACGCTGCAGCTACAGCAGCCGAGGCTCTAGCCAGCTGAAATAAATAGGAACAAGGATCATTTAAAAACCCGGTTTGAAAAGTTGAAGCAACAAATTAATCAAAATAATCAAATCGAAATAAATATAACAAACCTGCTTCGAATTTTTGTAGAAATCGACTTTAACATGGCAGATGTGCTTTATTTGTCAGGAAAATCATTCCTCACAAAACAAGGATGGACATTAATAATCTTAGTATACCCTTCGTTGTGGAATGCAGTGCTACTCAGGTATGTTTGGGGGGTAAAGATGTGATTTTGCTCTGTATTTATTGTTTGGGTAAGACTGCTACGGGGTCAGAGATGGAGCACTCAATGATAATGTACATTTAAATAAAATAAACCATAATGAAAAATCGTTTTATATGTTAGAAATCACAAAGGATGAACTAGAGAAGACCATATTGAAAATGAAAAATAGCGATTCTACAGGAAATGACGATATACCTATGAAAGTGATAAAAAATATAAAAAACAATTTCAACATGGTTATTGTCCTGGAAAGAGCACTGCAACAGCCTCAGTTACATTACAATAGTCAATAATAAAGGCCTTAGAGAGGAGTGAATTGCCAATAGATCTTGGACTATGTCGATAGAGACTTTACGGCAAAAATTGGACAAATATGGAGCCAAGAATGAACCGCCTAAGCTAATTGAAACTTATCTGAAGAACAAAACACAAATGGGTGAAATGACTGTAAATGGTAGAAAGTATAGATCCTCCAGACAATTCAGTAATAAAGGTATCCCCCGGGAAAGTGTTTTGGGGTCACTTTTATTTATGGTTTACATTAATGACTTGCCAGTTCTGAGAGAGTCAAAGATATTCCTTTAGCTGCTGTTTGATCTCATTTTGTATGCTGATGATACCAACATATTATTTTCCTCACTCACCCTTAAAACAACCATGAATCATGTTAATTTGGTCCTGGATAGTATTGTTGAATGGTGCACAGAAAATCAACTAATGCTAAAGATAGGAAAGACTGATTGTTTAATTTTTCATTGTGATGTTTCATTGACACAGATTCCACAAAACATCAATAAGGACATTTCGGTAGTAAAAAAACTAAGTTTCTAAGGCTGCATTTGGATGAGAATTTAAAATGAAACAGGCATGTCGGTTACTTGATTAAGAGATTGAATTCGATCATCTATAATCTATACAATGAGAGTATTGAGTTACGAAGTTGACTTTACTACACTTAGTTTAATAATAAATAATAATAGTAACCTTTATTTTCAAATCATCTCCAAAACATAAAAGAAATCCCTAAAACATAAAATAAATGAAATGAAATTGCGTCTAGAAAATTCTCACTTTGGACCAACTCAAGCAATAGGTCAGACTGTAGGGCTCCTTGTGTACCAAGTGATTGTACAGCTTCTTTTTGAAGATTCTATAGTCTTCTAATCCTTGTAACTCCTTTGGTAGATGGTTATAGAATTTTATGATTCTATATTCTACTTGTTTCTGGGTGGTCGTCAGAGTTCACCTGGGTAATTTATATGTTGCACCTCTTGTTCTATACTTATCTCTGATATTTCTTTATTCGTCAAATTTCTCACGGTTTTTATGGAAGAAGAGAAGACACTCCTGAACATAAATACCATATAAAGAGAGTATTCCCTTTTTCTTGAAGTGGCCCCTACAGGACTCACTGTATCTCAGGCCACACAAAATCCTGACAACTTTTTTCTGAAGTCTGAAGAGCGATGGATGATATGTTCCCTGATCCATAGAACATAAGTCCAAATCTGAACTTTGACTCTATGGTGGCATGATAAACTCTTTTAAGCACTTTAGGACTGATGTATGTTTATGTTACTCTAAAAGCATATATTGTGGGATGTAATCGTTCTTCCAAATAGGCAATTTAGTGCAATTTGATAACTCATATTTGATGTTGTTAATATTGACTGAATCTGTGTCACAAATACCTGAATTCATTGGATGAAAAGAAACTAGAGTTGTTTTATCAGTATTTAGTATGAATTTGTTCAAATTGAACCATTTGCTAGCCTCTCTCATCACAGTTTCCATCAAGATTTTTAAGTCCGGCCACCGCGACTCCACCAAAAAGACATTTGTATTATTATTATTCCTCCATATAACACCTACGCCAAAATCATTTATATACAATAAGAAGAAGAGTGGGCCTGCTACACATCCCTGTGGTATTCCTAAAGTTGTTTCTTGTATATCAGAATATGCAACCTGATTCTCCATTTGTATTTCAACTTGTGTTCTCTCACAGAAGTAGGAGGATATCCATTTCAGTGCTGGTCCACCCATTCCATAGGTTTTCAACTTTTCTATTAAGAGTTTACTGTCAAGACAATCATAAGCTTTTGTTAAATCGATGAACAAACCAAAAGCCAAATTTCTGTCTTCAAATGCTTCAATGATTTTTTTTCACAAAATCATATATTGCTGTTTTTACTGATT